>OY735224.1:32868183-32930683 GCA_963457665.1 Thysanoteuthis rhombus
GACCATTCCATTGGTACTTATAAATGATTTTACACATTCGCAACATAAAATATCTGTTTGATTCATTTTTATTTATTTTGAGGTTATTTGCCCATTACTGTCGTAAGATTTACGATTCTATAATCCGCAACGTCAGAATTGACACAAAGAGTCTTGCCATCGCACAAAAACAAATGAATTGATATATATTTCTTGTAAGCGGTAACACCAATAGTGTAACGGTTAGCACGTCTGTCAAACACACACAATCCCTGGATTCGATTCCCTGTATGTGCAAAACGTATGAACGAGTCGTACCCTCAGCAACCGATTGAGTGCCCTCCCAGCCGAGCGATCAACGAGAAAGTATCTACTCAGTTGTGTGATCGATGAAAACAAAGAATCAAAAAGTGTATCTCCCACTCCAGATTGTTACACGTTCTGAGTTTTGCTGTTTTGGCTCCACTTCCGGATAAATACCATAGCGTTTAAACAATAAAGAACATTCTTGTTTCTTAGAAGAATAGAAGATATTTTGGTCAAGACTCTGACGCGTTGAGTTTGAAGCTGAACGATAAATAAATGCTATGTTCGTTTTCAGCTGGATTTTATGAACAATGAACACGTTTAATGTCACGAAGTACATGAGGATATTGAAGTGTCCAGTTTTCTCTTTTCTTACCATCAGTTACACTGAGGATTTGATCTAATCCTGAGTTTCCCAAACTGGGTATCGTGGCGCATAATTTTTAAGTGTATCGCGAAATAAATTATAACTAGAAACTGTCACTACAACTCTCAACAACATTTTGTTTTTTCCATCAGTCTGGTTGGCCGGTTGGCAATCTATGTACGTTTCACATGCACACAGGTTGCACCACCTGAGCTACAGTGCTATAAATTTGAAATTCATTCATTATGTCAATAAAAAAAAGTTTTTTTTTCTATTGATTTTCCCCTAAATGGGTTTCACAGTATCGCTGCCTGTTCAGTCAGTTGGCCCTGTGTCAGCTCAATATTATATCGGTTGTATTCGCAACTGATCGGTCCTGGTGCTTCTGGTCACATGAGGTAATAAAATCACCTTTTTTGCTTATTTGAATGTTGACTCAACTTCACTGATGTATTGGCCAATAAACGGGCCACTTGCCTCTTCACTTTTATTCATAGATGACTGGCTCTTTGGCTCAATGTTTACAATGTAGCTTCCAACTGTTGACTAACAGACCTTGACCATAATAGAACGGACTAATGCCTTCGTTACTTGAGCCGGATCACTCATTCACTTGGGAGATATATTAAAAGAGATCTAACACTCCCGAATGCCGGTAGCCAAACGGTGTAATAACACTGTTCTCTGCAGCATTGGTACCTCTTAATGATAGATAACAATAAAAACGATAGCAAAAAGATCATTGAAGTCTCGACAAAACAGAGAAACATGTGACGTGTGATGACTGGAAATGGGGAAGGCTGATACCGCAGCAAACGTAACAGATCTACTTCATCACTTCAAAAAGAAAACTCCTGCGCATGCTCAGATGGGATCAGTTACGGTGGGTAGCGTATGTGCTGTATGAACATTTTAGACAGAAAAGATCCACCAAGAACAAAAGAGATTTTGCAGATGAGCAAGTTAAAAATTTCAGACTGATCCACTTTATATATCAGTTTCTTTCAGGATTATTTTCAAAGAAAGTAGTATCTTGGACTGCATGGATTTTATGAAATGTCTAAATCGAAACTTATTCTTCAGCGTAACTTGCAAATTTCTAAAATTATGCATACATATATGTGTGTGTGTGTGTGTGTGTGTCAATGTGCATGCATGTGAGTGTGTGCATGTGTGTGTGTGTGTGCAAATCCTTTAAATTTGTTTTATAAACTCTGCTTCAATTGTCAGACGGACAAATGTTTATTGCTCAAAGGTGAAAGTGATGGAAAAAAATTCATCTCATTAAGATTAAATAAAATGTTTATTTTCGAAATGTGAATCAATTTGTGTTGGAATCGTGTATCGTTCGTTTGAGAATAATATAAGAATGGATTCATTACTTTATCTTTTGTCTTTATTGTTCTTTACAGACGGTGATTCTTTTTCTACCTGAGGCTGATATAATATCACATGGTATTAATTGGATTTTGAAATCGCCTCCTACGCTTTGATTCAACGTATGGAAACACATTAACTCATTCAGAAACACACACTCTCCAATCTGCAAGAACACACGCACAAAATGCTTACATAGACACTTACATAGGGGTATGCACCTGTGATAGACTTTACGGATGAAATTGTCACGTATATGAAAACAATTCCTCGTACTCCAACGCAAACCAATCGTCAGACTCTCATTTAGAACACATATAAATTGATGCAGAGTTTTAAAACCATCATCATCATCATCATCAGCAGCAGCAGCAGCAGCAGCCATTTCATGTCATCTGCTGAACCAAAGCCTTTACTAACTTCTCCAATGACAATTTCATGGTCATCTTGGTTCTGGAATGTAGTGGCTAATTGAACTCCCCTAAACTGTTTACTCCCCCTCCCCCTGCTTGAGAACCCAGTTTGCCATGCTATTTTACTCCCAGCTGACAAAGGACTGACACACACGCATTATCAGTAGCAGTATAGATAAAAAGAGTGTGGACACGTTCGGTTGCAGGCTCTATTCGAGCAGTTGCCCCATTTCTTTTAATTGTTTATTCCATTAACGCTGTTTTGGCCAAATCATAAATCAATCAGATAAGAAGTCATTCCAAATAGAGTTTTATAATGATATGAAGAATTTTATGAATATTTCTGTTGGATGATGTATCAACTGCTTGATTATATATATATATATATATATATATATATATACATATTGTTATCATTATTATTATTATTATTATTATTATTATTATTATTATTATTAGGAATCTCACACCAGTTGCCTGGTGGTAACCGCTGGAGTTTGAGTGACAGCAAGTCTCCTCAAGTCTCCAGCCCTCCTCTCCTAGTACTAGCAGGTCGCAGTAATTCTGCGATTTACAGTTTCACACCGGTTGCCCAGTGGTTATCGCTGAGGGCTGAGTGACAATAAGTCTCCTCAGGTCTTCAGCTACCGTCTCCTCCCTCTTTCGCATATCATGACAGAGTTACAATTCGTTGCAGTACTTATATCTCTAGCACCTTCCTCAGTACCCGTGCAGTTCCCAGTAGTGCTGTGGTCTGTACGGTCTCTATCCTCCCCCTAATCCCGATCTCCTCCAGTCTCTCCCTCAGCGTTCTGGGGACAGTTCCTAGTGCTCCCACTATGACTGGTACTACCCTAGTTTTCATGTTCCACATTTTCTTTAACTCCCTTGCTAGGTCCTGGTATTTTTCCCTTTTTTCACCCTCCTTCTTTTTTACTCTATGGTCTGCTGGCACAGCCACGTCTACTATTTGGCAGGCCTTCTTTTTTTTGTCTACTATTACTAAGTCCGGCCTTCTTGCCTGGATGAGGTGGTCAGTTTGGATGTCAAAATCCCACAGTAGTTTGTGGTTGTCATTCTCCAAAACTGCCTCTGGCTTGTGCTGATACCACTTTTCCCCATGGTTGAATCCCATTTGTTTACTTAGTTCCCAGTGTATCATCGTTGCTACTCTATCGTGTCTATGCTTATACTCCTTCTGGGCGAGTTGACTACATTCACTAGTTATGTGGTTTACTGTCTCATCTCTTTCACCGCACATGCGGCATTTGCTGTTTGCCTGTGTTCTGTCGATTTTAGCTTTTATGTAGTTTGTCCTTATGCTTTTGTTTTGGGCTGCCATGATGAGCGATTCTGTTTCTCTCTTAAGGTTTCCCTTTCGTAACCACGTCCATGATTTCTCGTCTGCTATATCTTTTATCTGTCTTTTAAACTCGCCGTACAATTTTTTCCCTTCCCACTTTTCTTTTCTAGTTTGCTGTACCGTTCCATTGCTTTCTACTTTGTTTGTTGCACTATCCCTCGCGCTCTTTATGATTTCTTCACTATTTGTTTGCACATATTTATCTAGGACTACTCTAGCTCTCTGGACACAATCTTCTATGCTGATGAGCCCCCTACCACCTTCTTTTCTCTTAACGTATAGTCTATCTGTATCATCCCTAGGGTGTAATGCTTTATGCATCGTTATAAGTTTCCTTGTTCGCCTATCCATTGATTGGAGCTCTTCCTTTGTCCATCCTAAGAATGGTCCTGTATACCTAACTACTGACACAGCCCAGGTGTTCATTCCTTTTATTAGATTTCTGCTATTTAATCAATGCTCCCTTATTCAAGTTTGAGTATTCTTTAAGTAAGGTTATTCGTTAATAAGCTTAGGCAATGCTCTTCCAACTTTGAAATGGAGCACTCTGGTGGATGGGGAATTGTGCTTAAAAAATATATCGTTTAAATTCTACCTTACTGATCGGCCAGTTCTACGTAGGCAGAAGTAAAATGCCAGCCTAAGCGTCTGGATGAAACGCTTTGGCTTACGTGAAGAAATCGGTAGAGATCGGTCCCTTAACTGAATTGCCACAGCCGGCTCTTTATATGATCTGTAACTGCTTATAACACCTAGTACATTCTATTGGTCATCCTCCGCAGTATTAACCAGATTCAATGTTACTAAACTTCTGCAATTGTACAAGAGCCGGAGTGTCCTGAGTGATTTGGCTGTAACTGAATTAAACAATGTGACTTGTAAATTAGCCGATGCAAAAATATTCCTCGAACCTCACATTAATGTCACTAGGAGTTACATGAATACTTTTCTTCTACTCCAAGCTTTTCGTGAGATAGCAGGATTGACTAGGCTCACTAACCTTAGGGCAACGAGTCTTGGAGACGATTACTCAGAATTCTAATCTGGCACCCCAGAAAATGGTGGCAACAGATGAGCTTGCTTAACCACCACCTTCCCAGATCCAACATGACTATACACTCGTCATTAGAGGATTTGAAAAAGGCTTTTGTCCAGCAGTGGATGTGAGATGACTGCTGCTGCCACAGATGATGATGATGATATTTTTTTTGCCTCTTGGCTCTGAAAGATCTTGGTTTCAGGAAATCTACAGAAACACATCGGCCATCCCTTTCCTCACTCGATACTATTGGTACTTTTAATCAATTTAACGCTCCATTAGGAATGTTTTGGTTCTGAATGATTTTTGCTAAGTTGCCATACTGACTAGACAGCATTTCGATATTAATTCAATGATCTAAACAGAGACTTACAAGTGAAGAAGAAGGTGAACCCGATTGATTGTTACTAATCGTCATTCTGTTTGACCAAGCAAGGATGACCGGTAATTAATTAAGGAGAGCAGAACAATTTTCTAACAAACTCACGCATTCACATACGCACGCTTTCCTACGGAGAGAGAGAGAAAGAGAGAGAGAGAGACAGAGAGAGAGAAGGCTAGAAAAAGTGGAGTGTGCTATTTATCTACTCCCTGACCATAGCTGGGCTTTACGTGGGGAAAATAGGAGACACCTATAGAAAATAGCTCAGGCCGACGCAACTTTGGTTGCTAAGCAACTGGTAGTTGCTAAAGCAATTGCAGTCATGAAAGCATCAGGACGAACTCAACCTGTCCTTTAAGTGCAATGGGACGGTGCAGCCCTGGGGCACCTATCAATTAAATCTCCCACAAGAGAAACAAGTTCAGGGCTTTATGTGGAGAAAATAGGAGCAACCACTCAGAAAGAGCTCCAGCCGATGCAACTTTGGTTGCCAAGCAATCGTGGT
The DNA here is from genome assembly GCA_963457665.1 of Thysanoteuthis rhombus. Lineage (NCBI taxonomy): Eukaryota > Metazoa > Mollusca > Cephalopoda > Oegopsida > Thysanoteuthidae > Thysanoteuthis > Thysanoteuthis major. Next base: position 32,873,915 of record OY735224.1, read on the forward strand.
TGTTAAAGCAACCGCAGTCATGTAAGTGTCAGGATGTCCCTTTCAGTGCAACTGGACAGTGCTGTCCCTGGGCAGCGGATCCCCTGCAGCTAGGTATAGATAAGTGGGAGAGCCCAAGGATGAGTCCAAAGGCTTCCAAGGTGCGTGGCAATGTGCAGCCTCAGTATAACCTCATTGGCTAACGCATTACACCGGCAAATTCTGTTTTTGACACTCGCCATAATACATTCTCCGGCCCATTACATATATATATATATATATATATATATATATATATATATATATATATATATATATATAGATATAGATATAGATATATATATATATATATAGAGAGAGAGAGAGAGAGGAGGGAGGAGAGAGATAGAGAGAGACAGACGGACAGACATGGATAGAGTGAGGGAGAGATCAAATATTCTTATTGACACTAATGAAATATTGCGATAAAGCCCTGAATATCAACTTTAAAGTTAAGAAACATAATTATGAATAGACTTTTGACTCAATTAAGGAAAAGATATTTCGAAATAGTCGTTGTAGCTTTATAAAAAATACGGGTTACAATGAGAAACTGAAAACTGAAAATCTTTAGATAAATTGTAATTAATTTCTTGTCAAAATATTTTCAATGAAATAAAATTTGCAGACAAAATTGCCTCCACAAATAAGGACAATAATTGAAATAAAAAAATTAACAAGATACGATGAGAGTAATTGTTGAACCAAATAATCAAAGCTCTGTTTCGTCATGTAATAGAAAACGTTCTACGACCAATGTTTCTTTTGGGAATGGCAAATTAGAAGGGAAAAAAAAGAAACGTGATCAGTGAATAAATTACTTCTCTTGTGTTTTGTTGAACAGTAATCACAGGAAAAGTCCCGACTTCTTATACACAAAGAAAATATCAGTTTAGCATGAAATTACGTTGCAAATGCATCTCACCACTGAAAAAACCTATCTCTCCATTGTGGCAGCCAGTGTGCGTGATGCTTTGATAGCCAGTCAGCCATCCAGATTCACATAAATACCTACGAAACTTATATCAAGAGTTTAGGTGACTGTTCTGTTTGAGAGTTGCTAGCAATAGTCATTTATTACGCATCGCTTAGTTTGGCACAAGGCCATTATGGTAGTGCACCAGATGATGATCGAGTTCACTAAGCTAACAAATTATTTTGCAGGGCATGTATGCTAATTGCTGCCCTGGGGTAGGCTGCTATATCTATTTACTTAGCTTCGTTTGCTTTGGCGTAAGGCTAAAAGAATTGGGAATCAAATGAGGATCTGTCTCACTACAGAAAAAAATGCGTTTCTGCTCCATTCCTCGGGGTAATTGGAACATTTGCACTTCCTTCCAAGACATAAACATATTAGAAACCATCAACCGAAACTGTCAACAATAACAGACGTATTTTTCTGTTTTCGAGTTAGTCTGCCCGTCTGGCTATGTATGTATGCATATATTTAAAGGTGCATGTGTGTGTGTGTGTGTGTGTGTGTGTGTGTAATGCGTGCGGGCCGTACCAATGGAGCAAGATAAAAGCCGATAATATTCAATTTTGTTTTCGCCAATGCCTTTTTAATCTGAGATCGGCTTTGAATCTCTTGAAAATAGATACTTTAAAAGCTGCCCAGCAAAGCAAAAATATCTTTGCACCTAAAACGAAGCACAACAATTAGGAATGGTGAAACAGGATTTGCCAAAATAGAAACTTTTCAAAATGCACACTGATGACTAAAAGGAATGGTGCAGATTCCCAGCGTAAGATACACAGGCAAAGACATAAATGGACACACACACATGCATACACAGAGAAGATCATGAATGTATTTGTATTTATATATTTATATATTTTTATATATATATATATACGTACAAACGTATACACATACTGACACAGATACATAGATATACAAATAAGATTATACATTGCGTCTTGTTATATTGACACTATATTTGAGTTGATATTCTACAATTACACAATGAATGCATAACTTAGCCTGAGCAACATACGAGATGGGGCGAAAGGCCAACCAATTGGTGCCAATGGGATAGTAAATGCAGGGGAAAGAGAGCAGATTTCAGATGAAGAGATGAGATATGGGGATTGGCCAGTATAACATGAAAGATATTAGCACAACCACTGTCGACATGGGAGGTGATTAGAGAGGACAAGGTTCAACGATGGACTTATAATGGCTAAATATGATGAGGAGGAGGGGAAGGGGGATATATAAAGCAAAGAAAAACATGAAATGTTGATAATGAAAGAAGGAAAGTTAACTGCTCATTCACCGAAATATCTCTGCGTCTTTTCGAATATTTACTTCTCTCAGCTCAATACGGCATTAAGCAGAGTGTGTGTGTCCAGACATACTGGCAACGACCCTCTATCTTAGTCACTAGGCAGTGTACCGCCAACAGTCCCAGCCCTGGAAACTCATCTCAATATATCGCAATTACTTTTCACCATTTCTGTTTGCATTTTTTAAAATATTGACTCTCTCCCTTTGAATGTGCAGGGGAATGCAAAAAATGTCAGCAAAAGTCCCCAGCAAAAAAATCTTTTTATATCGTGTATCCAGTCTGTAGTATCAATAAAGAGCACCAGCAACTTTTGCACACACCTAGAACAGTAATGATATTAAAAGAAAACTTAGAACAATCTTCTTGTAACCAGGAAAGATAAAAATGATTCCTTTCTGGAGACTTAAAAATCTCTTGAGTGTGAAATCAATTTTCTTGGAACTTAAATTCTTGGCTGTGTTTTTAAATAATGAATAACGCCGTAAGCATAGGGAAAAAAGCCGATAATTCTCCATAAGCAGTTCTTTGGGTCTTTTAGTAGTGCGAACAAATTGTTGACTCTTGAAATAACACGAGAGTCCTTCAAATAATAAATGATATCAGCCGTTCGATTAATTGGTAATGCGAACTACGAGGACAGTGGAAAATTCCTCAAATAAAGGGAAACTGAACCACTTGATTATGATATTTTGATCAACAATTATATTCTTTTAGAAAATCAATCTTCAGGTTTCTGATTTCATTCTTGAGCTGCCAAAGAGCTTGATAGGGAGGTGCATCTTTTAGCAAATGAGATAATGCCTTACTGATGACTGTTTCGATAAACAGGAAATCGGTTATCGTGTGGTCTTTGCAATGAGGCATGTGGTAAATAATCATTTGAAGGGAATATGCAAAGATTTGCATACATATATATATATATAAACGCATTATTGTTTCCAGTTGATCAGCAATTCTGAACATGGAAATCAGCCCCCCAAGGGAGCAGTTCAGATATAACTAAGGGTAATGTTATTTGTAATTTTTGTTTTAGAATAATACAAATTCTGTAAAGCTTCATTTTCTTGCTGTTTTTTTCCAATGTTGTACAATTTATTCTGTTAATATGGAACCATGCTGTTCACTATGTAACCGACCGGAGGATTTTAAGAACAAAACAGTCCTATCAACATGGCACCTCGGCAGTGTCGATTAAAGACCACTTCCCTTTTAGCTATCATTTTAATGTATAGCTCATGGTATACATGTAGTTTGTTATTTAATATAGGGTATTATCATAAAGTATTGTATCTTGATAATAATTCATAATATATATATATCTATATATGTATGTGTGTGTGTGTGTGTGCGTGTGTGTTATTGTATGTCCTATCATGATTTGTTGTCCCGAATATGAATTCTCAAACCAGTAGACAAAATTTTTTCTTTTACCTGTCGTGACTGAGTCCCATCAAATGATGTGCATCTTTTCTTGTATTGCACTGAGCGTATAAACTTTGGCAATTGACAGGAAAAGTCAGATTTTGATCATTGAGACAGAAAGAGAAAAAAACAAAGACCTGATTCTTCTTGGAGAAGCATCTTGACTTGAACTTGAAAGAACTGTCGCGTGACACAAACAGAATTTCGTCGTTGACAGTCATTCCTAACTTTTTCTGCTGAATGACCCACATGGATAGTAGAAGAAATCGATGTTCCTTCTTTTCTCTAATCACACGAATTTTGCATTGACGATAATATGAAGTTAGAGTTTGGAATTTACCAAATTTAAGAATTTCAAACAAAAGAAAACGACAGTAAAAAGATGCATTTTTCGTCGAAGACAATTCTGATCTATGAACTTGGGGGCACAGCACTTGCTAAAAATGTTTGTAATTTCTTTTTAGTAACAACGACGTAATTACCTTATTGTTTGCATAGTTCAACGAGTCAATAGATTGAATATTTCTTACTATTGAATCTATAATAGAATTAGTGATGAGTTTTCTCGTTCAACAGAATAAGTAGTAACGTCTAATTGGAAGATGACGGTCTTTTATACTTAAGAATTAATCAGTTGATCCCTGAGATAACTCAGTTTTAAACCACATGACGTATTTTGCTCTTCACAACCAAATTTTAAATTTCCCCCTATTTATTCAAATGGATCCTTTGTGGGGCATGGGCCCACGGCCAGAATCACTGTAATGTGATTTTTTTCTAATCAGTAATTTGTTTATGTTTTTTATAAGTCGATTTTAAATGACTATGTATGACTTTTTCTTTATTCGCCATTTTATTTATAGAAATGACTGGAAAATGGAAAAAAATAGCTACTTGCAGGACTGTTTCAGCTATTATTAACAAACGATTATAAACAACATTAGAGAAGAACAAAACTCTTGCAACGTCATTTTTGTATCAGATTAGATGTTTTCCCCATGACATCACACATTTTCCTGCATCATCTTCCTGAGTTTTACATTAACAGAACTGTCCAACCAAAAAAAAAAAAAAATTGATAAACGTGTGTGGACAAGTCTCATTATGGAATGGGAAATCAGATGTTATGAACTGAAACCCTCTTCATTGAGTTTTCACTGACATGGGTCATAGTTCCCTCTGAAGCTGTGTTCATGTGTGCACGCACACAGATATTGCATCCAGTGCTCGGAGGAATTATTGTGCAGCATCTCACCAGCCGGGAAACACGGTAGCTGTGAGTATTATTCGTTTCTTGGTTTATTTTACGTGTTCGTATCGTCAGGTGTCCTTTTGTCGCTTTCCATCGTTGTCACACATTAGGAAAGGCAGATTCAATATGGCTCGTTTACTTTGATGGCAACAAAAAGGTTTCTTCGGAATGGTGTGGTTGAGATAAGCGATCTGACTCTTACAGTTGGAATGAAACATTCCGACAGGGAAAGGGTCCTTTTTGAAAGCCAACCAAAGATCTTTTAGAAGCACAGGAACCAAAAATAAGTAAATGAGTAGATGAACTAGAAAACACTCAACACAGTGCATGTAGGGGAGATAACTGTAAAAAAAAAGTTGGAAGAGTTACATGTGATCATTTGTGTTCGTTTGTCTGTTTTTTCTATTAGAATATACAATACCTCCGAAAGTTCTGAATGAATTTCAATGACTTTAGACGAAGGAATACAATTTTAAGTTTGATTCAGGCCTTTTCGAGGGCCAAAGCCATATGTCTACACCATACAATACCCCCCACCTAAGAAAAAAAATTAATTGAATTTTGATTTCAAGGAATTATGGACAATGAGATGGAGAAAACTGATCTAACTTTTTCTTCAGATCAAAAAATGTTCTCTACAGTTACCTTCCTTCCATCTTAACTATCTACCAACACAATATCTTGGCAACATTCAAATGAATTTCAATGATATTTTGATGAAGGGTGGATTATGAACCGAGGGAGGATTGGTTTAAGTTTGGAGATTGATTCAGGAATTCTTTACGATTACCTTCCGGCATCATCACTGTATATGGACTGATGTTCATTCAGTACTAGTGGAAATGATGTTGTCAGACTTATGCACTCTCTTACTGTTTCTAGTTCTATCAGTCATTCCATTTGTTGGTTTTTTTGAATCATTGTTGTTTTTTTTTATTTTTCTTCCCTTTTTTTGAGTTTCCAACTAAATTTTGTCGATTTTTTCAGTATTACTGGACTTTCTTTGACGTATTCTAATGTCATTAGGTGCTCTAGGTAGAAAAATACATTGATAGGCCTGGCAAGACAGACGATGGTCTTATAAAAGACTGACCTTGCGATAATCTTATGTTATAGGCATAAAACAATGATACATACTTATATAATTATTACAACCGAGGTATCCATGGAAAATGACAGTACTATTTACATGGTCGGCATTATGACATTTCGATATTGAAAATCTAATCAGTGAAGAGTTTACTCCCCTTGAATTATATTGATATGGTTCTTGCTCTTGGCTTTCTTGTTCTCAATCGTCTTGTTCTTGTTCTTACGGTGGATAAACAAAGTTAAGCCCAGCTTTCGACGTGGATTGGATCTCAAGTAAAGAAGGAGAAATCGAATAGAAGACAAAAATCAATCAGATATCAAGGGGTTAATAGCGTATTTGCATCTGGTGTCAAAGTGATAAACTTTGCAAGATAAAATACAGATCGCAGATAAATGAAGATAATCATGGAAGAAAGATATTATCACGTTTGTTGCATCTTTCCTGTTGATTGCATAGAAGACATGTCTGGAATATGGCTGACAAAAGGGTGGCGGGAAGGATTTATCTCTTGGCATTATTATCAATTTGTGTAGATTTTATCTTATATATATATATATATATATATATGTGTGTGTGTGTGTGTGTGTGTGTGTGAGTGTGTCCATAAGTACGTATGTATATATGTGTGTGTGAGTTTGTGTGTATATATATACTTACGTATACGCACACACACTTATATATATGCATGTGTGTGTGTGTGTATGTGTGTGTGCGTGCGTGTGTGTGAATGTGTGTTTGTGTAATTGAAAGTGAACTTTGATTTGGAATGATATGGGTCCATATAAAATAGGATCAAAGGATGTATGTATCTTGTCTTTGTGGGTGTTTGGCTAACATGTGTATGTAGTTATATTAACATACATATACATATGGACATGTCAATGTGTACATTTATACATACACACGAACATGAGTATATATATATATATATATATATATATATATATATAGAGAGAGAGAGAGAGAGAGAGAGACAGACAGACAGACAGACAGACGGACAGACAGACAGACAGAGACAGAGACAGAGACAGAGAGGCATAATATTTGCCCGAGCTAATTATGTTTTCTCTTGGCAATCTGTCAAAACCGTTTCATCTCACACATTATTTCCCGAATTTCTTCCGACCCGAACCAATTGTCTTCTTACATATTTACTTATTTGCCTGACTTCATATATTGATTGAACTGTTTTATGGTTGGTTACTAATTCTTTTGTTTTTTTGAGGGATTTTTGTTTTTATTGTTTACTTCTACAATATTAGCTTTGTCTCTTTTCACGGTACATCAGCCTTGTTGAAATGTAATTAATGCATAAACATGATTTTGAAAGTAACCAATGTCTGCAAGAATAGCTTACAGCACGTTTGCCAACCACAATGGCATACTTTAAGATGTGCAGAATCAGCTAAAAGAACCATTGGACCAATCCCTCCCCCCCACAATCGTATGGGTACCACGTCTAAAAAGGCTGGAATAGGTTATCTACCGTCTGTAACTGTTTGAGAATTCAACTTGCTGACAGAAGTAAACTATATCACCAGTTTTACTTCCTGGTTTATAACTTAAAGACCTATGTCTGAAGCAAGGTAAAAAGCACAAGTTGCAGTCAAACCTTTTATTACAGTTGGCTGCTATGTACAAGCAGGAATGATTTGTTGCTCGCTTTGTAGATCAAGGCAAAATTCCATATTTCAGTTGTTCATCCTCCTCAAACAAGAAGGGAAGATGGTTGACAAAGTTGATGACAAACAACAACGATAGTGAAAGCTTCAAAAGAGTTTAAATAATGGAGATAACATTCATCGGTGCCAATGAAAATCAATCCAACAATAGACTCTCCTCTTACATTGGTTGCTAACATTATATTATTTTGTTTCAAGTGTTTTCACAAATTCTCTGAAAGACAAGAACGACGAAGTGTCCTGGTTGATTTCTGCTGCTATGGGTGCTAAGCTGTATATAGAAGAAGAAGAAGAAGAAGAAGAAGAAGAAGAAGAAGAAGAAGAAGAAGAAGAAGAAGAAGAAGAAGAAGAAGAAGAAGAAGAAGAAGAAGAAGAAGAAGAAGAAGAAGAAGAAGAAGAAGAAGAAGAAGAAGAAGAAGAAGAAGAAGAAGAAGAAGAAGAAGAAGAAGAAGAAGAAGAAGAAGAAGAAGAAGAAGAAGAAGAAGAAGAAGAAGAAGAAGAAGAAGAAGAAGAAGAAGAAGAAGAAGAAGAAGAAGAAGAAGAAGAAGAAGAAGAAGAAGAAGAAGAAGAAGAAGAAGAAGAAGAAGAAGAAGAAGAAGAAGAAGAAGAAGAAGAAGAAGAAGAAGAAGAAGAAGAAGAAGAAGAAGAAGAAGAAGAAGAAGAAGAAGAAGAAGAAGAAGAAGAAGAAGAAGAAGAAGAAGAAGAAGAAGAAGAAGAAGAAGAAGAAGAAGAAGAAGAAGAAGAAGAAGAAGAAGAAGAAGAAGAAGAAGAAGAAGAAGAAGAAGAAGAAGAAGAAGAAGAAGAAGAAGAAGAAGAAGAAGAAGAAGAAGAAGAAGAAGAAGAAGAAGAAGAATAATATAAATGAAATGGTTCACAAAAATGCATCATCATAGCCGGCCATACGTTTCAAGTTGAGAGAAGACCAGTTGTTGAGAACGATAAAGAATGATGGCGGGAACACACTGCCAGCAGATTCGATCAGCCTAAGGTTTTCTCTGTCTTCAGAGCAGAGACGTCTGCTTTGTACAGATAGAACTCTATAACTAGCATCGATAGGAGGAATGAAACAATAATATTGTGATCAGACGATCTCAGTGAGCGTTTCAAAGATTTTACGAATTTTACAAAGGGGTGTGTGTTAATGTTTGAGTATATCTTTAATCACAGCAATGATTATGTTTTCAAATTGGTTGAAACACGGGACGAATATCTAGTTACAACTTGATAGTTAGCCGTCTTAGGATTGGCTTAAGGCAAAGAGGATTGAAATTCGACTTTTTTTCCCGTGGGATGTGACACAATGTTGAGAACCTGGCCCTTTTTTTCTAATGGAACAGTATTGATGACAGAATTCGACCTGAATTTCCCTGAAAACTGATAGATGGCTTAATCATAGCAACACCCTTATGATTAACGCTTGGCAGAAAGATAGCAGCTCTTCCTCCAGAAAATTGATTCGTTGGTCGATTGTTAATCACTTCCATCACGAAATGCTAGCAATAGCTGTCAACTTGCTTCTCGTAAAGATTGTCAGTTTATTAAATACAGAGACAAACCATAAGTAGATAGACACCTTCATTTCACACAACATGCATTTGATATTAGATAAGGACAGGTCTGGTTAATCACTTGATAAAAGGGGTTACATGACCGACATCTTTTGTCGGCATGCTGAGTTGCAGATGATCAATTAAAACACGGGAAAAGGGGTGATCAAGTGATGAATTATTTCACCCGATTTTTGTTAGGTTGTCTTCTACTACAAGGATTGCATTATATAAAAAAAAAAAAAAAAAAAACACGTAATAATGCTGCCAGATACGAAGTATGGGACCAATTAAGCATAAACTCACACACACAAACACACACGCACACAGACGCATATACACACACACACATATATATATATATATATATATATATATATATATATATATATATATATAGAGAGAGAGAGAGAGAGAGAGAGACTTGCAAACAAAGATAAAGCAAAGTAGAATCCTCACACATACATCCACACATACATGTAAACACTTAGGCAAATGAACTATAACATATATGCACAGAGATTTATCGTCACAAATATGATATGCATCTTGACCAGATACACACACACGCGCGCACAGATAGATTGATAGATACATCGAAAAGAAATTAGATAGATAGATAGATCGATAGATAGATAGATAGATAGATAGATAGAGCACTATATACTAACAGACTGTAATGGATAGATAAACATGCATATTTTCATAATCCAGTTTCAAGACAGAGATTAAATGCAATCGCCATTCATGAAATAATAGAACAGAATATTGGATGGCACCAGATATGACCAAAAATAGTGAATTCTTTATTTTATGAAAAAGGCAATGGAATGAAAAAAGTGTTTAAATTCGATCAAATTCACCAGACGGAAAAATCCTTCCTAAGACATCAGCATAAAATCAATGCCTGTTCAATGAATCAATCAGCAATACTGAATCGATGTCGTAAAATAAATTCAAAAGTGATCACTGTATATTATTGAATATAAGACAAGTGCCTTTACAAAGAAAAAAAATGGCCGCGAATCAACAGTTTGACTTTTACCCTGTTCAAACAAAAATGGTCAATACTTTTGCCTATCTGCCCAACAGACGGTTAGTGTTATTTTACAATAAAAAACAAAAGCTTTTTATCCAAACATAATAAAGAGTAAATATTGAATATCTCTGCCCTTTAGCTGCATAAGTTCTGTGGATACGTGGGATGGATACATAGCCAAGCGGACATCTGGTAAGCCCAGCTTAAAAATACGGGAGAAATCAATGTTACAGTTCTTAACGAAGGAGAAAAAGGTAATTACAACAACTGATATGATTCCTGGGCCAATGAATATAGAAAAAGGAAATACAAAACAGGAATCTAACATGGTATCATAAGTAATTATTCCTGAAAACAAACCAAATGAATTGCAGGATTTGACATGAATGTGGCTATGAAGATGTTACCTAAAGAGGGAGAGAAAGTAAATCCTTGCCCAATAAAAGCCAAGATCCACGCCATTACAACCAATTTTATAGAAGTTAAGGTACATAAGACACGGAAAAACAACAATTGCTGGCAATACTGAGTCCAGGTGTATTTAGGAGACTTGCTGCCTATTGATCTCAAGTCAAAGCCATCAGTCATTGTAGACAAAACACTTAAAAAAGATTAAATGGAGATAAACATGAAACAATTAACGATATAGTAAGCTCATACAGCTAATACATCAAGAGGAAAGACAAGAACAAACTGTGGAGTATTTGCAAGTGACTGCTTTTCGGTCGTACAATTTAATGTTATACGCACAGGTCAGATTATGTCTTGAAGAATGGAACAAGAATCTCTTTGATATTTAGACCCAAATGAATCAACCAATCCAAACCAGAAAAACAAATTTAGTTGCAGTTTTTTTTTCTTTGAGAAAAGAAAACATTTGGTTCCAACAGGCTACCAGGGTTAGCAGAAAGGAAGTTAAAAACTGAATAAATAAATATTCCTAGAAAACGATACAAAATGGAAAATGAAGGTGACAGTCGTGCCAATATCAATCAGAACCAAGGGAACAGTATCAAAGAACCTAGTAATTATATGACTTAAGAATCTGAAAAAAGACTCAGACCATCTCTGATATTGTTGTTGTCGTTCCAAGTCTCTCCTTGGAATAAAAAGGCTTTGTGGTAAAAGAGCATTGGAACCAGAGGGCTTCAAATAGTCGAAGCAGAAGGGAATGGTGAACTTAATGGGAAAATAATGGCGGTATGTGTAACTGGACACTTTTTCTCTCTCTTTGATTTCCTGTTGTTGATGTTGTTGTTGTTGCTGCTGCTGTTGTTGTTGTAGTTGTTGTTGTTGTTGTTGTTGTTGTTCTTCTTCTTCTTCTTCTTCTTCTTCTTCTTCTTCTTCTTCTAGTGAGCCGTCTCCACTTCTCCATTAATTGCTGAATAACACAGGAAAAAGCAGGCAGTCAAAAATAATGTCATGCGAAAGAAAATGCTGGTTGACAATCATCGAAGGGCTAAGAATGGCGAGGAAGACGGAAAAGGAAAGAAGAAAGTAAAGGAGAAAAAAAGACAGTGAAGGAGAAGAAGAAGAAAATGACGGTGAAAAATGATTAGAAGTGAAAAAGACGGAAAACGGTAGTAGTTAATACTATATGAGAGAAAGATCGACGAAGAAGTGTAAAAGAAATTCTGATATAATGTGATATTCTGGGTTCTTAATCACCAACCCCAAGGCTGAGTTTTCAAAGGTTTTTGATGAGAAACGTTCAATGTAGGGACTCCAGGTAGTTTTTACTTCCCTTTCAATTGATGAAGTTGAAAAGTTTACAAAGGTTGACTTCCTCCTATATGTCAAAACAAATTAACACCTTTCGCTAGCATCAACAACAACAAAAAAATCTTCTCTAGGTTGATATCTTCCATCACGACATCCAATGACATCTTAGAGTGAATTTCGTCACCCACTTGTGATTACTTGTTCATAGTTTGGTTTGTTTAATGAAGCAACGATGAGACAACGGCCAAATATAGTCGAATGGATACATTCCTCTAAAGTGAATAAATTATGATTGCAGAAAATGTCATCGGCCATTTTAATAAATGTTATGTGTTTGTCTATTGTCACTTCTGATCCCTCAGAACGCACCAAATTGATTTATGGCTGGTTGTTCAACTAGCTGTATATTTCTCTCCAAACACATTCAGCGAATAGACAGAACACTAAAGACCTTATAAAAAAAAGCAGGAAAGAAGAAAAGAAAAATAGAGCACAAGAAGTATTAGAAGAAAGATATTTTCGATCCAAGTATAAAAACTGCTGTCTCGGGAATTGATGGAGGTTGGGAGAGAATTCGAGATTAAAAGTGGCAATGTTACAAGAATATCAGACAACCATTGAACATCACAACTTACAGCATGGATTCCTCGAGATGAAATACGAAACTGAGATTGACAAAAGAATAAAATGGCGTGATGATTAAGACAAGTTCAGAATGTATTTGCTCAGAACGATCAAGAATGAAAAAAATCGACAAGCCTGTGAGAAAGCCTATGTCCAACAATGAATTTTGGAAGGCTGACTGATGATGATAATGATGATTACTATGATGATTTCGGAAGCGTTGTGATCTGTCAATCTCTGAAGGATAAAGGCATCAGTAAGTGCCCAGAAGGTTGTTAGATGTGGTGTTATCCATGTTTGGGAGGGATGAACAGTTGGTGTCTGCAGGGTGGGAGAATGTCGCCTTCAATGGGTATCCAAAAGGTCGGAGGATGATGCGTTACGAATCGTCTTTCGAAAAGGTGAGGGAACATAGGGCGTCTGTGAGATGAAGATTGGGATCTGTCCTAATTAGCGTCTGAACAGAAGTTGAATGCATGTCGTAAGCAGCTGGTGTCTTAAAGCTGAGGTCAAATCGTAATTGGTTTGTGTCCATAATTGAAAGTGCAACTATGCCGTAATCAGTGAGTGTCTGAGACATATTAACATGCTGTGATCAACAGGTGTCTAAGGTGTAAGGAAAGACCTGCCCTAATAAGGGTTAATAAGGGTTGAGGGCGAGGGTATAACGTAATCAGTGGATGACCAAGAGGCAATGTGATACTGTGACCCGCTATTGCCCGGGAGCTTGGTTGCTGCAGGGTCAAACTGCGCTCCCACTTTCATTCGTACTGTTTTTTTTAGCTGAGAGTTACGGAAACGGGAAGCAGATTATATGTTGTGAAATATTCTGAGATGCCTGATTATTCAGTAAGGAATTCCAACCCTCAACTCCATTTGGGACCCCCTCGACAGTTTATCCATTTTTGATTACCAATCTCCACTTCTTCTTCCCAGATACAGCAGGGACAATAAACAGTGCCAGTACTGTACGCTTTACTTCCCATGTGCCAATCCTATCCTCACAATAAATTTTGTTTTAGCAGCTTTGTTTTTTCCAGGGTTATTGCCTCTCGATATTACATTGTAACATATTCCCAACCCCCCTGCTTATACCGACTTCATTATTCCTCAACCTTGTACTCAAACACCCAAGAGTACGATAATACACTATTGTGAGACAAGTTATGTTGTTCGTGATAGCAAATATGTTAGACATAGCAACTTCAAAGCTGAAAAGTCAATTATCAGCTTCCAGAATTAGTCGATCTAGTTTTTCTGTATGTTTTCTTTGGAATTCTTTAATCTTTCTGAAAATGTATTTCCTTTTTTTCCCTCGAAACCTGCGTCAGAGTCTGCAAAAAACTGCACAATATGAGAACGGAAATTACTTGCACGATAACATATGACTAAAAAAGCCATAATTATCAACCTGAAATAACTGTCCAACCGTTTCGGCCGGACGGTACTTCTTAGTAACACGTGTCAAAAAACTCTTGAAGTATTTTTACAATCTGCTTTATCCTGTTTTTTTTTTCAGTAACATAGTTTATTTGTTTGTTTGTTTTTTTCTCTGTGTTGATTGATTGCGTTTTGAGTTAATGATATTTCGGCACAAAATAGTGTTTATTAAGGATATTTTAAAGTCTGATGTGAAGAAAAAAATTGATTGAATGCGCTGCTCGGCAATATTGCGCCACAAATATTGAAAAACACAAGTTAGGAAATCATTATCGTTCAGAAAGTGTTCAAGAACATATTTATCCGTTCCTGTTTGTGTTTAATAATCATTGAATGATTTAAATCAGGATTTATCGAATGATTTTATAAGTACTGTCAGGGTTGGAAGGTCTTAAAATGAGGAAAATTGATTTTTGAGAAACTTCATGCTTATTTTTTAATTTGAATGAGTATAAACATTCTATGAGATATAAAAGACATCATCTAAATAACCTTTTGAAAAGTGAGCTGATCTTGCAAGCTATTAGTAACTGCATCGATTTGTACTCATAGTCGGACTTGGTTATGTTTATCTCAGCGGTTCTCTGTTTGTTGCTGTGCAATCAGGACCAACCCTGCTTAAAAGATGAGTACAACAGTCCAAAAGATAATTATCCATGATGAAAATTACTGAGTTAAATATCATTTAGATTCATCCATCATTTTCTTAATAACGTAATAACCATCAACTTTCAACTCACCACCGCTCTTTCCTCTCTTATCAATCTTGATATAAGCTGTATTTCCCGCTCAAAATTCCCAGGTCAATGTCTGTGGTGAGATAAGAACTGCACATTCTAAATTTGTTTTCTAATTCAAAAATTTTCCTTGGAGTGGTATGTTCTCATCATATTTTCTGATCATAATGACTTTTGTCTTGGAGGGAAATACGTTAATCTTACTTTTAATGTAGACAGAAGAATTACATAAGACTAAGAGGAGAAAAAACAGGTTTGATTTATTTTTGATTAATTGTGGCTTTGGGCAACAACCATTTTGTTGGGGGTTTTGATTTTTTTCTAACAAAGAAGAATCACTTCCTAAGAAAAATGGTCTGGTTAGTCACTCTGGAAAAAATGGCATAGACTCAGTACTTTGACAGTATGCCACGTTTGGTGTGATGAATTAATGGAAAAAAAGGGTTAATTAATGAATAAGTTATTTCTCTCACCTTCTTTTGGGTAATGATCATTAAAACGATGGCTACTTGCTTCTCTGAGGTTTTTGATATGTGACGATTGACTTAAAACCAATCGTTATTTTATCCATAAGTGAATAAGAGATTGATCCCTGCCTTTCTCAAGGTCATCAGTACAGAATCATACGATTATCCGATGTAATTTTCGATATTGCCAATGGCTTGCTCCCCAGCAACTCCTCTTGCAAAAAAAACAAGCCTGGATGACGAGAGAACAGGGAGTGCATCTCTGTTCGACATAAATCAAAAAATAGACATCATATCCTCATGGCATTTCCTGCCGTAGTGATGGGTTCTAATGTTGCAATCTGTCTATCTGCATGAGACCAATCATTAAGCAAAACAACTTAATAAGCATTCGTTGTTTTCAAGGAGTGGGAATAATTTCTTTATCTTCTATTCATAAAATGTGTTCAGCTAGACCATGGACTCTTTTGAATTTCTACACCATCGTCACTTTTCTGACCAGAGAAGCAAGGTTTTTTGGCGGGGTGCACAAGTGGTGGGGAAAAAATCAATGAACTCGTTCAAAACAATTAAAAGTCTTTTGCATTTCTGTTTTTACTAATTATTCTATCAGTTTTGTTGAAGTGGCATCGATGAGACAAAAATGTAATCACTTTTATTACAAAAGATGAGAATCTTAATTAGTCTCTTGAAACAAAAGAGAAGCAGAATTGTTTGTAGTTATGAGATGATGGCACTTCAACAAACATCGTTTTCGTCTGTTGTATTTAAAAGTGAATTATTATTTCTGAAGAAGGGAGGAATTCTGTTTACAAAAGAAGAAAAATAATCTAATAATCTAATAATAAAGATTTCCAGTGAAAAACTTTGCATTCAAAATGCATGATAAGAACCGTCAAAACTTGCTACATAGGTTTTTCAAGCTGGTCTATTTGTATGTATCACGCATGCATTCAGAACGAATCATTCTCATTATATCTAAATTTTGTTGTTGAGCTACAAAAAGATACAATGTATCAATGCTGTGTATCTCACTTGGGAGTTTAAAAACTGCTAAATTATTCTTTGTTGGTGGTTTTTTACTTTGAAATTTATCTTTTGGACAAAATGTTGTCATATTTTCGTTCAGGTTTTATGTTTATCGACAGGACTAGAAGAATGAATTGGGTTAAAACATTATCAGTTCTGGAACAGTGATTTGTCTGATTGTAAAAATGTATTTTCTTATTTTGCAGAAAGAAATTATAATGTTCCATAACACACACACACATATATTTATACACACACACACACACACACACACACATATATATATATATATATATATATAGATAGATAGATAGATAGAGAGAGAGAGAGAGAAAGAGATAGATAGATGGATTGGAATTGAAATTATAATGTTTGATAACCGAATATCGATAATAAATATCCTGATTCAGATTTATAACATAAAATATTCAATGATGTTTGGAGACTGGGTGAAATCAAGCTGCAGGTTCGATTTCGCCTGCGTACAGTAGTTTGCTGTCCTCTGGTGTAAAGCATCAAGTATTGCAGTTGTTACATATAGCCGTAGAATGACGGCCTGAGTCACAGTTACAATTAAAAAACATCAAAAACATCAAGATTGGGGCAAACTCTGTCATAATTAAAAGAAACCACATTTGCTGGGGCAGGCTTGAAATCGTCATAAACTTTTATTGCAATTGAACATTATTTTTGTAACGTTTGAATAGTATATATTATTAAAAAATTTGAAAATATATGAGAATCGTCAGTTTAGCTCAGTTGACAAGAGAAGAGCCTACTAATCATCGCTCGTGATTTCAAATCAATGTAGAGAAATGTTAATTATGTTTAATCTTAGTTCAATGTGATGTAATTGATTTTTTTAAACCCCCCCCCCCCCCCCGGCTTTGGTGGAGATTGCTTTTGCTTTCGTTAAGGGGGGGGGGGCAAATCAACCTCATTTTGGACTTGAGTTTGACAATATTGACACAATGAAAAATCTCAATTGTCCAATACGTCCGTGTTGATGCAGAAAACCATTGTTTTATAAGGAAAATACGATAAAATGAAAGGATAAATTTAGCCGTCAGTTTCATAGACTTATTTGTATCCTGGCGGCAAAGGAAATTCAGTTGCAATTTTTTTGAGAAAATTGATGAAAAAAATAATCAGATTAAAATCAATTAAAAGATTGAAAGTTGCATCAAAACAAATTTAAAAAAAAACATTTAAAAAAGAAAAAGGAAAGAAAAGAAAACAAACAAACAAACACCGTTTCTAGACTTGTGGACGTCTTGTTCCAAGCCATTGTCATTTAGATAAATCCTGCCTTTTAAATGTTGGCCATTTCAAGACAATTCTGGTTGTGTCTGGGAGTGAACATTTTCTTACGTTTCTCTTTCCTATTAAGACGATTTATTGAAAGAAAGAATTCGTAAATTATTCGAGAGAAGCCGTTGGATACTTTCTGAAACTATCAACAGTGAGTGCCAAATTACATTGCAAAAAAAACCTTAAAATAATTCACAATTTCAAAATCAACAAATTTTGAACAAGAAATGAAAAAGTTGGGACAATAACGAATATCCAAAAGTTATGAACAAAAATCAGAAATCTTTGGTCAGAATTCACTGGAATTTGAAGCTGTATATGTAAGTCTATCAAAATTAACTTTTAAAATGTATCAAATACTTTTTGTAATCATTATATACTTGTTAAATGAAATTGAATTCAAAGATATTTATTTTTAACGTCGAATTTAACAACAATTATCCTTTATCTTTATTTCAAATTATTTTCCATCCCAACTTAATTTCGGACTGTTAACCTATGGTTATGAGCCAACAGCACAGACCAGAAATGAAGTATAAATTCTCGATGAGATTTGAACTTGACTGTTAAGTGAATATTTTGATGAAATTCTCATCTTATTCACGATTTTATTGGCGAGTGGGTGACAATATGACGTGTCTTATATCATAAACCACGTTGAAGCGGAATGTGTGATATATCAAAGGACTCCTGAAGGAAGAAAACTTTCTTTACCAGAAAAAATTGATCTCCTAACCATAATTCTGCTTTGTGTCACACTGAACTAAGTTCAATGAAGATGAATAAAATACATATGGGTCTGGTTGGTCACTCAATAGAAACAGTCACCTAACCAACATATTTTTTAGGCATACTATGTTTGGGGGATCAATTGAAAAAAATGGTATAAGGCATAAGGTATACGGAATAAGTTCCTTCTCTCACCTTTCATTGGGAAGTGATCAGTAAAAGAAAACTAAACTTAAATGATACAAATGTGAATTATGCTTAACAAAGACTAATTGATCAATTTAGCATAAACTTACATTGCTGGTTGTACTTAACGACTAGAAACTTATTGAGGGGGGAATCAAAAAGAAGATGTTCTTTCTAAGCTTGATAAGGAGTGTATGTTCAATTTTTCAGTCTTTTAGCTCTTTTGATTCTACCCTCACGTGTGACACATACATATATACATCGCCATATTTCACAGACAGATAGACCAACATAAAAACTGAAGATACCCATGCTGTCAGTTTTAGTAACATATTCAGTTGATGGTATCGAATATTTCAATAGGCCTCAAAGAACGAATAGACAAAAAACAAATTAAAAACAAACAAACGCTGAAGGCATTGCAAATCAATGTTGTTCTCAGACGTTTGGGCGTTTTGTTTGACAAGGCTACAAATCTTCGCCAAGGCCATTGTCATTTAAATAAATCCCATTCATTTAACGTTAACCAATTTAAGACAATTCCCATTGTGTCTGAAAGTAATCATTTTCTTATGTTTCATTCTCATACTTAGATCAATAGATAAAAAGAATAAAAAATTAATGGCAAAAAAGCCAATGAATACTTCTCAAAAAAATAAGTATACTGTGGGTGCCAAATGTATCCAATACTTTCCAAAAGTAATATGATTATTATGTTATATTATTTTGTTAGATATTACCGCTGATATACCATCAAATTTTCCTGATAGTTTCAATTTTCTAAAAATCAAAATCTGAAAATGATAGTTTGTTATCAACCACTCATTTCCCCCGGATTGATAGAACTTTTACCTGAAAAATCAATTTTTAGTCACAAGAATATTTTTTCCAATGTATTTATATAATCTGAGCGGAAATGAAATCACATCATACTGTTTTTTTCCTGAAAGTTCATACCTATTTTTGCTGTCTGCATTTATTGAGTTTCAATGTCTTTGCAGTTTGTTCAAAACTGAAAAAAAGTCTGTATACGTAAACAAAGCTTACAATCCACGTTATGGATTCTTTCTAATCTTCCAAAATAACATCCATTTCGAACGAATTGCCTACTTCCCCCAGCATCACAGCAGTTATCAGGATGTACGCACTGACTCTTATGAACTCACTCTGACTGAAAAGTTATGATAAAAGCAATATCTTCTCTGTTCTACTCCTACGATGGCTAAAACTTCAATTGACCCTGTTTGGACTACAAATATTGCAATCAAAGCCATGAAGATCAGAAGATTTCTTGAAATAGCTCAGCATTTGTGCTAAAGTGTATCAAGCTTGAATCAACAGAATAATTGTGTCGAGTTCAGATTTTGATTTATTATATAGAAATCACCAATTCAAGGTACGTTCTTCTGAAATGGTAGGTTCTTCACAGTCTTCATTATTTTTCATATGTAGATTGAATCCCAATATACGAATATGAACAGTAATTCTTTTTGTTCAAAGTCGTCTTAAGGTTTTGTTCAGCTTTAGTTTTTATTTGAACACTCATACTAGCATCTTTTTTGAAAGTCAAATTACACTGTGCAATCTTTTGTCACTATTCTCCCCCATGATAATGAATATTATTTCCTGATTGATTATGTCTGGAAAAAAACTTTTTAATTATAACAATTACATCCTTCAAACTTTGCTTCTATGACCAGGTCAGTGAAAAAACAATTACTCATTAATATCTCTATCCCGACCCCTAAATTAAAGTTTTAAAGTAATAATAGCCATTACTTATAGTAATATTAGGGCAAACACAATATATTTAGAGGAACAAATCAAACTCAGGATTACTTGACAGAATTTATTCAAAAGCCCAAGTGTGTTATAAAAGTGAAACATGGGAGTTTTATACCATAAAATGGCACTGACAATAATAATGATCGGTGTGTTGAATCCATTGCACAACCTTTCGATCATTTTGTTTCTACCGACGATTAACAAAGGTTGCAGAACAATCTCAACACATTGATACTTTTCACACTTAAACAACAGAAGAAATAACATTCATTATCCAGGAAGAAAAATTGCGTTGCATGTTGTTATCACACTAAACTTCCATTCCGTTATATCTTGTTTTATCATAAAAGATCTTCATTTTTGTATCTCTTTTGTTTGTTTTGAGATAAAAATTACAATCAAATCGTTTTTGTTTTTTCATTTCAGATTGGATATTTCAATTCTTTTCCTGATGTAGGACGAAGCTGTACTTGTAACGATAACTTTTATCTCACTGTGGATTCTTCACTTTGTAACTGATGACATTTGATATCAGTATTTTTTTTCTCTACTGAAAGGATCGGTTTAATTTTTTTTTAAATAAATTCTACGCATTCAATATACATCCTCAAAAAAGAATATATTAAAAAAATCACAAACATAGCGAACGCTTTCATCCTTTTGCAAGAATTCACCAAAGGAATTTCTTTTCTTTCAACATGTGCCAACAGTTGATCAAGTGATAGAAATCGAGAGTGTTTTCCTGTTCGAGGTTTGTGACGGAAAAGCAAAGTTTCTATTCGTTATACGGACTTTGGGGTCACGAAAATCAGTTCTAATCTCCCCCAAAAGATTTCTCCTCGGTGTCTTTCATGTCTTGATAATCAAGAGAATCCAAAAGAATACGAGTGCAAGTTTTGCGTGTCCTTTAATCAGATTGAAACGACATCTGGTAAAAGATTGGATTATTCGATATTCTCTGATGTTTTGAAGACCGGAAGGGTTGGTCTTTGAAGTAATCGATGGAAGATCTTATAAATGTTGCCACACTTGTAATGCCAATAAATATGGGTTTGGTGGGCAAAGGTCAAATTCTGGCTTCGTCAAATTGTAGTTCCTTTGCATTAATCCCTTTGGGAGTAGCACAAATCCATCCCTCCACCCCAAATATGGGTAAAATAATGAGGGCAAACACTGTTTCAAATACTTGTCGCTTAAATCAAATTCACATATTGCAAACATGATGAATAAGTAGTATGTGGAGCCAAAAGATAAGTAGCTGAAGTCGCAGCCAACATAAGGGTGCAATTACTTTAAATTTATATATTGTGTAAGACAAGCAGATTAATTAGATCTGCGAGTTGAAGGAAGCGGAAATGCTTAAATGTGAAGGTTCTGTATGGATAAGAAATCTGACGCAAAAATCGGACATGTTTTCAGGAAATATTCCCAATGAAAACTTGTAAAGCCTTCATCTTAAATAAAATCTCTGTAATCTTCAAGTTTTGCAAACCAATCATTCATTTGCTTACGTCAACACTGAACTTTTCAGTCTTTCTTTTTTATTCTTCAACTTATCGTCTTCCAATCTTTATGTTCGTGATTGATCATTTCTTCTCCATCCGTTCATTGACTTTAGGGAATTTAAGATCGATTGATCCTTGTTACGAGATCCAAGAAATGTTGGTGTTTGAAGTTTCTTTGTGTTGATTCTCTTTGTTAAAACTTATTCCCCCAAGAATTTCTGAAACACATGCATGAAAAATCCAAGTTAGTACAGCCGGCCTGTTCTGTCCATTCATTTATAACACTATGCAACGCAATTTTTCTCCCTGGATAGTGAGTGTCATTTTCTGATTGCTCAATTATAAAAAGAAAATAGTTATCATTTAATTCAGGATTTGCTTTTGTTGAAATGATTGTGATATTCAAATGTAGTTGTTTTTGTTATTTCATGTGTATTATTTTCTAAAAGCTTATGCATAAAAAGCTTTTAAAAATGGCTATCATCCTTCCAAAATATGTTTTTGTTGCCAGGGTAGTGATATCCATGTGTAGTTGATTCTCTTACTTTATGTATTGATAAATGAAGCTGAATGAAAACCAAGATGTGAATACATCTTTGGAAACATTTGATCCGATTTGAATTTAGAAAATGAAAGCAGTGTTTGATGGATTGCAAACCAATCTTGCTGACAATTATCACAGTTCATCATCCATTGAGAGCCTCGATATCATATCCTTGTGCCAGAACCAGATATTGTCAGCAAAACTATTAAATGGATCTGTTTGAAATCTAGCCTAGACAGGTATTTTGACTTCAGTATAATCGTTGTAAATCGCAATTGAAAAGAAAAATGAATCCGACAAAAAAAAAGATTACCACTTCCATAAAATTCGTTGCTGCTTATCCTTAATTTCTTTCAAAATAATTGTGATAATCTGTGTATGATAAACATACATTTTAGATTATATCCATAGTATAATCTATTCTTATGATGAATAATGTGATTTTTTTGGTTTGCTGTCAATAACACTCGAGTTTCCCTCTTAGGAGTGAAGATTCTACAAATGAAAATACCTTCTATCAAACATTTCAAACTATGCCATCGCCCCGGAAAATAAATTCAATATTTTCCCGCAAATAAAAAAACTCGGTATAAATGAAGAAACATTCAACTTTTTTTAAAAAAGCATACTCTGAATGAACGACTTTGTGACAAAATGGATCGACAATACATGAGATCCCAGATGACGCTTGTTAGGTTTCCTACTATTGTATAGGATCGGGAAGTAAAGATTTAAAAAAAAAAATGAATTCCTGGCCCCCCCTTAGTTGTTTCTATGTGATTTCTTGCGTAGATTTCTGCAAAGAAAAGTTCTGGAACGGACATTGTAGTTGGCACAATTCCCACTTGTGGGGAATGCACAGCCAAAAAGTAGCCCCAGTGACCAAGAAGCAATAAGCTCCCCTTGAATGTTTGTTCAATACTACCAAAGTGACTTCTATTGTTCCACGCGTATTTCTCTATCAACAACGACTGGAATTCTGAAAGATAGAAAAGAACAATTATGAAACAAAAGTCTGAAAGAAATCCTCTTCCATAAAAGGGGCATAAAATGAATAGGTGGATACTTTTCAGATAGATAGATTGATAGATAGATAGATAGATAAATAGATAGATAGATAAATAGATAGATAGATCTGACTGAGATTGATGGATAGATAGCAGGCTGTTCCATGTCTGGTATACTTGAAAGATAAATGTTGATTTTCAAACACAAACTTCCAGTCAACTAATTCATCACTTTTTAGCCTTGTTTCTGGTGAAGTTGAGGAAGAAAAACCGATTGGTAGATAAAGATAATCACACTAATTGGCCCTTAGGGATATTAATTGTGTGATTTGAAATCGATCAAAAAGTCAGATATGAAATAATTACTTGAGATGTTTGGATGTCTTTTTCTCATTTTCAAACATAAACAAATAAAGATCTACGCTTCATTGATAACAGAATAGAAATGAAAATATATATTTTTGGCAAGTAAAAGGAGGAGAAAAGACTAATATGGTGACCAGGGATTTACTTCCAGACAGAAACTCTTCATTGCACTGAAGAATCGAGTATGTACACCCTGATGTCTACAGCAAAAGCCAAGAAATTAGAAAAAAAATGAATTCCCTTCCTTTCTATTTTGTCACATCGCAAATTATTTTGAAAACACTTCGTTTTCACTGGCATGTCACGATCATTGACAGAAGGATGGACACAGATTAAATAATACCATACCTAACAAGTATTAGCACAATAGCAGAAAATGTCATCGTTGCAAACTCTCTCTCATATATATATATATATATATATATACATATATATATATATATATATATATATATATATATATATATATATATATATATATCCTTTTCATGTGTATTATGTGCCTTTTTGTGCTCTTTGCTTTTAAATTATTGAATGATTCCTCATTCTTCGTTTTAATCAAAAGTTAGATTGAGAATGTTCTTACAAAAATGTTTCCCAACGAGTCGACCAAATACTGAACACTTATTCAACTCGCACAAAAATTTTTAAAATACTCTTTCTTATTTTGTGGTATTTTCTCATTTGCTCAAATTAAATTAGGAATTCACTCAGTTAATTAATCAACTTATCAACTTAAGATAAAAATTGAATCAGCAATTAATTAATTGATTGAAAATAAGACAGCTTTTCAATTATGCAACGCTGTTTTGGGAATGAGGATCTATCCGAGACAACTGTTTGTTGCCTTGCTAGTTTATAATTAAGATTAATCAATGCATAAACCGTGGATAACAGGGGTTTCGGTCAATGTAGTTTTATGGCTGACCAAAAAAAATGAATTCTGTTTCAATTTAGAACTTTCGTCTGGTAATAGTTACAATAAATATGATTGATACATAGCAACGGACAAGGGTTTTTATCTTGCAGTGGATAGGTATTGCTCTATGCAATCTATCTCTGTTTTTTATCTGTCTTTAATTTTCTACTGTAACAAGAACAACAAGAACAGTCCTCACCAAAATCAGGAGTGTACAGATGTATAAACCAATATATAAAATTCAGATACGCACACGCTTAATTCATTCTGATGAATACATTTATAAAATTTTCCAAATCCTATTTATAATGTATACAACACAAAAGTTGCAATAATCATTTTCATTCGGAACAAAAGTTGGAGTGGAGTTTGGTCCCGCAGCAGATAAGCTTGTTCTTCCATCTTTTCGCCACTGAAATAGGCAGAGATCTTTGATAATTCGTAGCAGAAAATCAGGACAAACATGTTGGAAGGGGATAGAATATTTATAGCATTAAACATCACTGTATTCGGAACCTCGACATTGTGAGTTTCTAGGAACATGTATTAAGTTGGAATGGTCGCGTTCCAGGAACTTTTGAGCAGAGGACACAGATGTGTTCTTAAACTCTAAAAACACTTCGATCGATATAAAAATACACAAGCAGAACAAAGAAATGAATTGAAGGTGGAATATTAATGGCCATTACCATCTTTGCATCTTGAATAACGAAGAGAGGCTTTATTTCTTCACGGTAACCTGAATCAAGTGGTTGAGTCGCAGGGATTTCCGAGTCAGAGACACAGCTAGTTTTTTTTAGCCCTAAAACACATTAATATCCCGTTCTTGCAGCGGATGTTGCTTCTTTTTTGAAGCTGATTTCAGGTTGTGATAAAATTGATTTGTGTTACGCTTAACTGATATGATTTGCATAGCATTTTCTCATTTTGTGTAATAGAGAGTGAGGGAGAAGTTGTCACCATCGCTGAGTATTATGGGTAGGAAGGAAGTTGCTCCATTGACAAGGCAATATCCGCTTCGGATCTGACATGAATGGAAGCCTCCACGCAGATCACGTGACAAGTAACATTTTTTGCCACTTGATGATATCAGTTTAGCAGGGGAAAAACTAAACAGAGAATAGAAAGCTTGAAACAGTGATTCTCAACGTGAGGCGCACACTCCATAAGAAGGAGATTTAAATATGGGTGGGCTGGGGCAATTTAGAATTGGAGTTTAAAGAGCAAAAAATAATCGAGGGATTTATCTCAAATATCTGCTTATGCAAAATACAACAGAAAGCCAACATTTCATGTGAAGAAGTCTGAGACACCTTAAAGGGTGTCACGACATCTGTCTGTCCATTGGTCTCTTAGTCTGCCTTTAAATAAAAATACAACCAAACATGAGGATAATCCAACCAAATTTGGAAATAAGGTTTTGATGTGAAAGGTTTTGAGAACATAATTTTGAAAGTTTCAGAAACATCTTTTTATAACATAACCAAAACATTAAACTGAAACTTTGCTCTGCTCAACACACACCTACACACACACACACACACACACACACACACACACACACACACACACACATATATATATATATATGTATATATATATATATATATATATATATGTATATATGAAGGAAAGCGTTCTTTCTACTTCAAGGGTCAAAATGTAAATTGAAACTTTTTCCCACTTCAAAGTGTCAAAAGAGAAGGAATTTATTTTCCGACTGTAAAGGGTTGAAAGTTGAGGGATACAATTTTAATCCTTTTTTCACCCCTTAATTATACGACCCGGTGATATGGGTGATAAATGATTAGATGACTTTCTTTCTTTTAGTTTTCTTCTTTAATCCGTTGTTCTTCCATTTGAGGCCGTATTTTGTTTTGTTTTATGTTGGCCCTCTTTCCTCACTTCTTCCGTTTTTTTGTCTTTCCCTCCTCATCTCCGATTTCTAACCCTTTTTTTCTATTTTTTTCAGTCACCTGGTACTTGCAAGTTTCAAAATCGATTTCCCTTCAAACCACTATTTATGATGAAACTCTATCATTTAATTTATTGTTCTACTTGAACACGAATACTATCTTTTTTATGACCCCCCCCCCTATTTCAGACAACTTCATAGAGATGACAATCCTCAGGGGAAAACGTTCGGCTCTTTGAGTTCATTGTTCGTTGTTACACCATAACAAGTCATAATAATCTCAAATGCTTTTTTTTTTGGTGTCGGGGGTAATTTAGTTTAGATCGATAATCTAACTGGAAACAATCTATTGTTTATTGATTCTTGCAAGAAAGAATAGCAGCTTCGATCAACAGAAGTAAAATGCCGTTATGAAAGCATTAAACGTCGAACAATATTTTCATCGACTAAAAATCACTTGGAAGTTAGATAAATCAGACAGAGTTGTATTGATTTTGTCTAGACTGATTACATTGAAATATTGGAGAAGAAAATAATAATTCTTATTCATCAGCTTTGTTGAATTTACAACCACATGTGGATAGAAAGGGATCAGGGCACGCCCCCAGCAAAGAAAAATCAAATATTCCAAAATATCCAGAAAGAAATATCATTGACAAAAATCCCATTAACCGAAATCCAGTGGCTGAGTGCTTGCCTTCGGTTTGTTCCGTGTTCGATTCAATCCATTACCGAATCAAACTAACGAATTTTAGAATGGAACTCAATATATCTCTGCCAAGCACAAAGCATAGATAATACTGAAGGAAATACTCCATTGGGCTATCCTTCCAAAGACATTCCTGCAAATGTGGAAACCCTTGACAGGATGCGAGGGGAATCTATTGATTTACAGGACCAAGGTTTGGAGAGAAAAGAACGAATTCTATCCACTGACCGTCCCTTTTCCGATTGAATGTTGAGTAGCACAGATTAAACAGGGTATTTACTTCGAGGGAGGGGGCTGCTCAAATAAACTGCATATGAATATTCTAAACTATCTTGATTAAATGAAATTTCTGAACAAAAACTAACATAATTCCAAGTAATCATGAATTGAATTAGATAAAAAAATGTTCTTCTTCATCTAATGTAGAATGTAATGGATGACGTTGGCTTAGTGTTAGAGTGTTCACCTCTGGTTCGGGAGGTCCTGTGCGCAATCCTGAAAGATTCATACCAAAAACTTCAGAAATTGCCCTCGATGCCTCTTTGTGAAGCGTTCAGAATAAAGAGTAAAATTGAAAAAACCTGGAAAAAAATGTATGCCGTCAGGCTGACTCTCCGATGATGCACCAATGATGCATGTGCCAAAAATCTGGTTGGGACAGGAACTCCTGCCCTGGGTTACTTAATCAAAGATCATTTTTCCTTTTTTATCATTTGTGTGCACGTGTGTGTGTGTGTGTGTGTGTGTGTGTGTGTGTGTGTGTGTGTGTGCATGTGTATGTGTGTGTCTGTGTCTGTGTAAGAGAGAGATGGGGGATAGTGTTATGTGTTGTGTGTGCATACGTGCTCGTTAGGTGTGTAATTATGCACCCAAATGTGCAAGCTCTTCTGCGTGTGTGTGTGTGTGTGTGTGTGTGTGTACGTGCTCAATGTGTGTACATGTGTGTTGAAGTGTTCTGATGAGTAGATCAGTTGGACACGAAGATGACCGATCTTTTCTAGACTTTTTAGAGATTTCATTCTCTCAATCGGAAGAATAGAGAAAATTCATCGCTTCTTTTGCTGTGAATGCTGTTCGTGCAAAGAATTTAGGATGAAATATTCACTCTTTCTCATTTTCTTTATCTGATTTCTAAAGAGTAAATTTTCCAATCGAACTCCATCTACAAGAATCTGCAGCCATTAAATGTCATTCAGGATCATTCAACCATTCAGCGGCCATTTTGAATCTTGAATGTTGATACTGGTATTTGGCTGCACGTCAATTTATCGAATTTCTTCTCTCGGACAGATCGAGAAAAATCAAGCAAATTAGTCTTCATCCCATTTTTTCTGCTCTTTCTCTGGTAAAAAGTAACAAAACAATCAACAAAAGTTTCTGCAGTTTTATGCTGGTCTGTCTGGATGGCTATGTATGTATGTATGTATGTATGTATGTATGTATGTATGTATGTATATATTGTGCTTTGAAGCCGCTTCAACAGAGCTTGAGGTTGAAAATTCAACAATACCCCATCCCTAATGTTTATTGAATTTTTTTTTTTTCGTTTTTTGAAAATCCAACCATATATGGTTTGTTTGTTTTTTTTTAGCTTGGACTCAAATTTGCATAGTACGTTTATGCTCCATAGGACGTTAATTTGTTCCAGTAGCATCAACGGTCTTTTGCTTCTGAAATTCAGACTCTTTTTAGCCTGAAAAATCCAAGTGTAGTAACATATTCATAAATTACCCTTTTATCATTTTTTAATTGATCATCCTTAAAGACAGCAGGCTGCCAAAGTGCATCGGTCACTTGACGGTTTTCATTGAATGACTAATCAGACCAGTCTTTAATTTATCTTCGTTCGCTAATTCAAGCCGGAAGCAGAGGTCCACTGCTTTATCATCGATTTGAAACTTCATTTACCAAAAGTCATTCTTCATGCTTAATATCCCGTGAGAAACAATCAACAGCCGTAGAAATTAAGAACAGATGGTTGTGTATGCAATAAAGAAAAAAAACTTATAGAAATACAAGAGGCCTCGTAGAGTACTGATTTTCAAGTCCGTATCCCAAACAGTACGGCCAGAAGCTGGAACACTCAAACGAACAAACATTCGCGCGTATGAAAAAGGATAAAACCTTCAACCATCTTTGATGGCTACGGTTGGTCAATAGAAATTGATGATGCACAAATGTGATGATTGATTTTTTGAAAAACCAAGTAAGTAGTTAACAGAAAAGATTAGCTGAGATATTTTCAAAAGGTCTGTTTACGATAAATCAATAAACTCATAACTATAAGAATTTTATTTCTACGTTATTCTAGGTGACACTTTTTGTGTGAATATTCATTTCATTTATTCTCTGGTTGCAAAATGTGTGTGCAGGAAAATTGTACAAAGCTCATGTCGTTATAATAGATAAGGAGTTGATTCAGGGCAATGCCAAGTGTCCTTACTAACGTTAATGCTATTTACTTCATTTCAAATCGACTTACAATATCGATGAAAGCGTAAAACAGAACTCAAGACCACGAGGTCCTCAAAAGCAAGTCATTGTCGACTGTTGAGCGTTTTATTAACTCAATTTGACCCTGGCTGACTTTAAATTGTTTTTTGCAAGACAGTATTCTGTGTCTCTTGTCTGGATTCTGAAATAGATTCAATCGCCAAAAATTCGTTGGCTGCAATTGTCAAGGCCAGGTTTCATCTAAGTGCTGGTTATTACCGATCAGCAGGTTACAGGGTTCTGTTGACTGGGTCATAGGTTCACTACAGATAGATCAATAAATAAAGAGAGAGGAATATTGGATACTATAAATTATTCTAGTTCCGTTATCTGAATACATCTAAAAAAAAATTATTATGTTCTCCATCCATACTTTATTTCTTAGATAATGGCTGCTCGTTAAAATAAATGGATCTGGCTTGATGAAAATGATAAGGACGTTAAAATTTAGAATAATGAGACATTGTTCTTTATTTCTGAATCGTTTCGTTTATAACAATACTCAAAATAGAAATATCGTCGTTAATCGTCATAAAAAGATCAAAAACAGAAATTAAAAGAAAATCCTTGTCATCTAACAATGATTCGATTTAATTTCGTTTTTTTTTTTGGCGGAAACAAATTCTCTCTCTCTCTCTCTCTCTCTCTCTCTCTCTCTCTCTCTCTCTCTCTCTCTCTCTCTCTCTCTCTCTCTCTCTCTCTCTTTCTCTCAATTTTATCACCGGATCACATCAAAGTGATTAGAGACGCACATCGCCTAATATCCACATCACTGAAACTATCAGAGAAATGTCTTCATATCTGGGTGTACATATATACATATATACATATATATATATATATATATATATATATATATATATATATATATATATATATATATATATGTGTGTGTGTGTGTGTGTGTGTGTGTGTGTGTGTGTGCTGTGGTGTGGTAAATAGAGCATATATGTCCTACATATCAAGAACCGTCAATCAAAACAACTCAAAATTTTATACTTCAACGTCCGATCAGGTGATCAACATGTCTGACGAATATCAACTCCATACAATGACCAGTTGTCTAACTATTTAATGCATACACACGCGCTCACAGAAACAGAATAACTTTCAAATTGTAGAAAGGATTACACTATAACATTACTAGTAACTTTCCATTCGATAATTGCATGAGACCATAAACGAGGGAGGGAAAGAAAGGCGGAGATGAGCGGAGAGGAAGAGGGTTGGTAGGCAAGACAGGATCCATACACGTAGGGTACGACCGTAGTACTTAAGGCGTATGGATACTGTACTGGCATTCGCTAAATTAGTAAATGTAAGTACTATATGTAATGCTAGTACAATGTATTGTATATGATATATGTCAGCGGGTTGTGGAGATGAAGGTTAATTTGTTTGCAGCCGGAAAGCTTTGAATATCAATTATATAAGTATCAGAAATCATTTCAATTCGAATCAAAAAATGGTTTTTAAAAACTGCCTTGAAGTGACTGACACGATACTGTATACCAGTGCCTCAGAAAATGCAAGCAACAAAGCTTTAAAAACATTTTTTTCGTTTCAAAACAACTTTGTAAATGTTTTGGTTTTCACACAAACAACCGCCATTTATACTGCTGTCACCTTAATGCCCAAAAGCGTTTCGATCCCTTCGAAAAAGTCCTGGTACTTATCAAGGCTTTTACTTTCTTTCACCCAGTATTCTGTTGGAAAAAACGAATTTATTATCCGGCAAGTCTTTATCTCATTCTTTGCTACCTCATGATCTGGTCTTCAGGGATAAATTGAGTGATTGGTTGAATCTCAAAATCCCAGAATATTCTTAGGGCTTCTCCCTCTAAAACATATTCATGTCAATGCATGAACCATGGATTTATTTGGTCGAAATTCAGTTGCTTGCGACTGATTCCTATCTCTTTGCTCAAGTGTGTGTCTCAGTTCCTGCCTGTATCTCAAGGCACGCCCGGTTAAAATTTTTTTGGCTGCAACCTAAAATATTTGCATCAGTTCATCAGTAAGCACCATCTGGAAACATTTTTTGTTTACAAAATAGTTTTGTTTATAATTCTCTCAAGTTATTTGGGTCAACCAACAACGCCCAAATCTTGTGATGGTATGTGTTTTTTTAGATAATTTTAGATAAAATATTTCTTTTAAAAAGTTTGTAGACATGCAGGCTACGGTGTTTCGTTTATGGGAGATTCGGATATACGATTCATTTTTACTGTGGGTATTCTGTGCTAGTCAAATATATTTCTTACTGTGCCGTCATACAATAAATTTTGAGAGCCACTGGCATAGAACTTTATTTATGCGTTGAATTGATTGACTTTTATCCTTTTAACTGTTCCCCACAGGTATTTCTCCAAAGCTGATCTTATATGGTTTTAGAAGCAGGTCGGCAAAACCATAAGTATTCGATGCAGTCACAGAACAATGAAGAGTTAAGTACTAAATTCGATAAGAATTTCTACTTATCGTAATTCCATATTCTGCAAAATGCTGAGAAAGTCATTGATCTTATTGAAGCATTGATTTTCTTTGTCTGTTATCGATTAATTCTACCCAGCTTTGTACAATTTCCTCATCCATTCATAAAAAGACATATTTTAGTAGAATTTGTATGCTCTCATCAGTTTGTCAAAATGGCGACAGAAATTTGCAAATGGCAGCCAATCGATAACAGACACTGTCACGACCAAATCGAATTGTACACACCAGTTTTTGTACGATCAATGAAGTTAAGCAACGTAAAGCCTGGTCATTACCTCGATAGATAACAGCCTGTGAATATCTTGGCGTGACGTGAGTGGCTGAGGAGCAAGTACGAAGCAACCAACGGAGATCTCTGTAAATCTTCAGAAGAGACTGTTCTCTACACTACGCCCAATAAGACAACCCCCCCCCCATAAGACTCCACCTCTGCTCTTCCGAATCTTTTGATTGGCTGAACTGCAAGCGGAAAGAAATGAACAAATGAAAAGTAGAATTTAGATGTGCTCATCAGATAGTTAAAATGGCAGCTGGAGATTGCGACAAAAATAATTAGTATTCGCTTATTATTTCCCTTTACTTTTGCAATGAGTCAGCCTCTCTCGTTGCATATTCCTAAAGACGATCTTCATTTGAAATGAAGACCAAATAAACTGAAAAGGCAAATATTGATTGTATCATATCTATAATCTATCGAATATAGAACCCAGATAGAGACGGGAACAACAAAGAAAAGGAAGGTGTATATTCAAAAAAGGGAGGAGAGTTGTTGTTAGATTCAATACTGACTATAAGTATCTCAGAATTAGAGGGAAACTAAGTACATTTAATTATAATTATATGCGTGTATTTCTACACTCATACATTGTATATATTCAGGAATCCTCAAACAAACTCCGTATGGTTCACTTTCAAGTCTTTATCACAAAATCTCATTCACCCATTACTAAATTTCCCCATGTTTTATCATTTTTATCAGATCTTCCGTTATCTATAATTTTACACTAAATTCATTTTGTATCGTGAGTGAAAGGCATAAATCGACTTATTTTTTTCAAATATTTATTCTATTCCTTTCTTCTGAACATCATAAAAAACACACAAAAAGAAACAACCAATTTTTTGTAGTTCGTATAAATCTAGTGAAAAACAGTTGTAAACTGGTCGGATGCTATCAATCCAGAGCTGAAAATGAGTAAAATTCACTTCAGTAAATAGAAAAAAATCTCTGAACAGGCAAGAAAAAATTTAAGCATCAACTATGAACTTATAAATATCATATCTACTGACCAATCTTGAGAAAAAAGTTGATCACTCAATAGAAAACCGTCTTAAGACCAACCTCTTCTGGTAATATGCTGTGTTGGGGCTGATCAATCAAATGAATCGAAAATTGAAATTCTAATGAATTCCTGAAAATAAGCGTGAATGCTGCCAGGCACAAAATAAGAGACCAGTTTAGCATACATCGACTTTGTAAATTGAATCCCCGATCCTGAAAATAAGTTTGGGAGAATCTTCAAAAAGCAGAACACTTTTTCAGGTATAAAGAGTAAATACTTACATTTTGTCACCTTTTAGCTCTTTTTGCGCTGCATGTACGTGTGACACACAGAAAGATAGTAGGTAGCCAGATTCACTTAGAAACTAAACCAACCTATGTTGATGTTGTTTTCATTTATTTTAACAAAGTTTACGCTGATGGATTTGGTTGATAGATTATAATTGTCGTCAATCAAAATGATCCTAATGTGATTAGGCGTCCGACTTAAATATTGATCGGTGGTCAAATACGTAGAGTTTTAATCATTTATTTCAAGTCTTTTTGATGATTTCAAGTGATTTATATCCGTCAATGAGCTTAGAAGAAGTATATGTATCCAGGTGTGTCTATTTGTCTGTCCATACAATATATCCAAAAGTTCTCCATGAACTTCAATGAAATTTTCTGTAAGGCCATAGGGCAAGGGAGGATCAGGAAATTTCTGGGGGGACCCAGTAATTTTTTCTCCGATTGAGAGATATGTTTCTTATATTGAGACATTGGTCGAAAATTTTTAATTTAGAAGTTTACAATCACCACCCCTGTATCGTAACAATATTTTTACTAATGTTCATCCATCTTTTGTTTGTACATGCCGTTAGTAGATAGTGATTTATAGTTCAACAGAAATTTGTTTTGATGTAGCTGGATGTCTTTTATTGATTTTCCAGATAAGATTTTGAATTTGTTTTCATGAATAAAGTATGTTTTGTTTGTTTCGGTAAATATTCAATTTCATTCAATTTACGACATGTTTTGATAAATAACAGAATCTTTCAAATCAAAGCGTACTGTAGTTTTATGAGTTCAGACCAGCCATAATGTGAGGATATGAAATCAAGATATTTATGTCAGTAAATAAACTGTGAGTTTTTTTTGTTTTTTTTTTTTCAATAAGACTCTAAAGTATTGAACACCAGGAGAGAAATGGGCTAGAGACATCAAACTCTATTGATTTGAAGGCTATAATTGAAAATACACCAGAAAGATCTAATCAATGATCTGCCTTTCAGGGTTGTTTAAACATCTATAGGCAAGAACTCCTCATCCACCACCAACACCAACACCACCACCATCACCACCACCACCATCACCACCACCACCACCACCACCACCATCATCATCATCATCATCATCATCATCATCATCATCATCATCAATCTGTTAACATCCGTCGTTTGATATCGACTTTAACCAAAATTCCCTTGACTTCTCGATTGAGTGCATCGCTGGGCCAGGACTCTGTTTAATTTTCTAGTTTAACACGCCGTTTTATTTTTCGCTGGACACGTTTTCACATATGATGTCTTCGGATCCACATTATGAGCTTTGATTTCCAGCTGTTTTCTGACATTCTTATAACATTATTAACCCATTGCCAATGGAATTTTCTAAAAGTGTATAATACATATCTTACCCTTGCTGGTTTTATAATAGTCTGTTCCGCCTTTTGATCTTCCCACGGGTTGTTAAGCAAGATTCTCACTCGTGTATGTTGCATAGTAATCAGTTGGTCGCCTGTTCTCTTGTTTAGGTTCCATATTTCAGCTTTCCAACCAGGCTCAAATTGAAAAACCATTCAATGAATTGATTACTTTATCACTAGGGCTGATGATTTCTGTAAGATGAGAATCAATGATTCATGTAAATGAATTATGAACCCTAAGGGGGATATTGTATTATTCATGAATAATTTTTATATGAGTTTATTTCAGTTATTTTTTCTCTAAATACATCAACAATAACCTGATCAAATCGATGGATAAACAATTCGATCTTCAATTTTTTGTTTTCCCAATTTCTCTCTAGAAACTCTATAATCGTCCTAACATAGGCAACGGTTGACTGACACAATGCAGTGATCATGACAACAGAAAAGCAAAATTTGGCCAATCGTAAAATGTTTTTTATTGCTTTGCCAATGTGTTAAGCATTGATAGAATATCAGTTGGAATACAATCAAAAAATGGTAGAATATTGACATGAATTTAATGGGAATCAATCTGAACACATAAGAAATACAGAATGCTTAAATAGTAAAGAAAAAATACAGGAGAAGAAAATGGCGGTGAAGATGCAATAGAATGAAAAGAAAGAAAAAAAGGAGGGGAAAAAGAAGAGATAGACAAAGAATAAAAAAACAAAGAGAAGATGAGGAAGAATAAGGTGGAAGGAAATGAAAAAGGAAAATGAAGAAAAAGATGAAAATGAAGGAAAGTAATTATATCATCCCAGGAGATAGATAAGCACATGTTGTTCCTATCGAGGCAAAACGAAAGGTCTTGAAAGACAGAATCACACTTTTTATGGGCCTGTTGTTCCAAACATTTGTCCATGTTAATGTAACTTATCAAGAATTTAGACAGGTTCAGTAGATATTGGCACCGAGATGTAGGGAAAATATTGGGGAAAGTTTATGTTCAGAGACGGACGGTAAAAAGCTATTGCTGCTGCTGCTGATGATGATGATGATGATGATGATCTACTAAACTTATCAACGTTTAGACTGAGCTTGATTTGAAACATAGGCCTGAAAATTAGAAGCAATTGTGATCAAGTGATCGGTTACTTCTCCCATCTTTTGTTACGGTGATAACTGAAAATTCTTAATCTAAATAAAAACAGGCGTTGGCATTGATAGATGCAAGCAATATAGCATAAACGTATGTCGTAAACTAAATAATCAAAAAATCATTTCCGTACATCATAAGGAGTACATGTGAACGTTTACATTTTCAGCCCTTTTTCTCAAGTGCAGCCTGTACGCACGATCGATAAATGGATAGCCTTCAGCCACACCCATTTGAATAATGAGAAAACCTGTGTTGATAGCTTATGTTGATACTTTGTGATATTGTTTGAAAAACGAAATCTGAGTGAAGTTCATCCCTTCAATTCTGGGAAATAGACAAAGATGAAAACTTCATGTGAGATGGTAGGAGAATTAACCAATAAAATGTGAAACAAAATCCAGTTAAAAGAAAAAAAAGATAACTCTCGTTCGAGAATTCAAACACCTTCCCGATATAATCGTTACTTATGCTGAAATAGAAAGTCTACTAACTTAATTAATACAAATTTGCATTTCACTCAACTGTCTGCTTATCTGATTAGGAGCAAATGTAATCTAAAGGATCGTTAAACTTAAGTAGTTAAGTCAGAGTAGGGGAGATCACAAGACAGCAGATTTTATCCGGA
Organism: Thysanoteuthis rhombus; assembly: GCA_963457665.1. Classification (NCBI taxonomy): domain Eukaryota; kingdom Metazoa; phylum Mollusca; class Cephalopoda; order Oegopsida; family Thysanoteuthidae; genus Thysanoteuthis; species Thysanoteuthis major. The sequence goes on from OY735224.1 coordinate 32,910,984, forward strand.
AAAAAAACAGGAATCAAAGATATCATGGAATCCATTGGAGAACAAAATGGCAATGGGCTGGCAATGTTGCAAGGATTCCTGACAACAACAGCTGGATATCACAATTCACAAAGTGGATCCCCAGTGATCAGATACAGGTGACATCGGTTCAACGATACGCTCGACCGAGACGTCTGTTGAATCTTCAGGAAAGTATTTGTCAAATGACTTTGAAATTGTATTTTCTTAATCATTTTTCCATTCCTTGTGAAGCACGGGGTCGCATTTTGTACGAAGTCGCAAAAAGGTGTACGGACCAGAATTGCCAGCCTCACACTCACATCCAAGATTGACTGTACTACATCCCTTCACCCCTTGAGAAAGTTATTTGATAATTACTGCTGTTTCTCATTAGCATTCGTCATTCTTCTATCTACAACACGACAAGGAATGGTTACAGAGCAATTTTTCAATTGTGTGTCATTCATTTTGACACTTGAATGTTGCTCTTGTTGGTTGAAACAAAGAACGTACGAAACCTCTTTCACTAGTTTTTAATTGATCACTTTCAAATGTCCCAAGTGTCAGGTAGATACAGTCATTATTCAGATGCCCCTTTCAGCTCATATATTGGATTGTCTCAACCAGGGAATAGTTGGTTTATGACATTTGCCAGAGTTGTATATCATGATAATTTCACATTAATTAAAATGTTCGGTCTGATTGATTTTGTAATGGATATATCAAGGCAAACCACGCTGTATGTTACTTTAATCAACTCGATCTCCAATTACTCTAATTAGAAAACTACATTCATTTCTCGCATCACACGTGAAATTATCCAGTTACACATATATCTTACATGACTTTTCTAAAAATTTTGTTTTACTCGGTGATGGAATCATCCGTGGTGCCCCATAATCACACTAGGATAGCAAGCCTTTGGCAGAGCTAGCTCAGCCTTCAAAAATAATAAGATTCCATTGATCCTAAAGAGAAGGGTGTATAACCAATGCATCCTCCCAATAGTCACTTATGGAGCTGAAACATGGAACCTAGCCAAGAGACAGACCCGTAAATTGAGAACCATGCAACGTGCACATGAAAGAATTATGCTGGGTCTCACATGGAGAGACCACAAGACAGCACAGTACATCCGAGAAAAGACAAGAGTTAGGGACATCATAGAATCCATTAAAAATCTCAAACAGCGGTGAGCTGGCCATGTTGCAAGAATGGCAGACAATCGATGGACATCGCGACTCACAACATGGATCCCCCGAGACCACATGCGCAACCGAGGCCGGCAAAATGTTAGACGGAGAGACGAGCTAGACAGGTTCACGAAGTACTGGCTCCGTGACGCCCATGATAGGGAAGTGTGGCAAATCCTGGGGAAGGTCTATGTCCAACGACGGACGCTAAAAGACTGGTGATGATGATAAACGATGATCAACCCTGTGCTGAGTTACTGGATAACGGACATTAAGAAAAGGTAGGGAGAAAAATATCTAGCTAAAACCTGACTAGAAAGATTATCCTTACGGTTTCAATCAATGATTATCAGTTTTGATGGGTTTGGAATTAGTATGAAAGCAATTGGTAGTTCTTCTCTTCTTTCATCAATTCAAGGTCAACAGCAAGAGTCGGCAAGATGAAAGAATCCACTTTGTTCACTTTACTTATTTAGAGATCCCTTTTCTGTCAACAGCACTCACTCGTTTTATCAATCAGGGCAAAAGAGACATTTTGAAATACGCAACGATGAACGATAAGGATATTAAACATTTCCTTGATGTGTTGTTGTGGACACAAGATTGACGCATGGGTTGAAGGGAGCTTCGACGTAGCGGAGGGGAAAGTAAATGAAGAAAAGATCAAAGCGGAGATGTTTGACAGGCGAATTGACATACAGCAAGCTTAAAAGTACCATGTAGAAAGATAATACATCGTTATTTCAAGGCCACATCTATCGTCAGATGACAGATTTGCTTGTTCTCTTCAAGTGATCAGAGTCCTGATATCAGTATTTGGGCGCTTTAACTAAAACGATCTCTAAATTGTTGAGTTTATGATTCCTTTCAAAAGAAAAAAATGATCATCTTCAGCCATGGATGAAAACTAGAAAGTATGAAGGTTCCTAAGAAAGTTTTTTTTTTCAAATATGGCAAGATCATTTTACATTTCCCATTGAAGGAAAGTTATATATATATATATATATATATATATATATATATATATATATATATATATATATATATATATATATAATGCTCTTCCATAGAGATAGAGCACTCTGGCGGATGAGGAGTTTCTGCGTAAGAATGAATATATCGCTTAAATTCAGCCTTACTGACCACCCAGTTCCGTAGTCCAGAGATAGGAAATCGGCCTCTGGGTTTTAATTCTGCCTCGCTGTACGGGATGGGATAAAGTCTATAGCCAAACTGAAGTGATGAAATACATCGAAACAGCTGTCTATTGATAACACAATAATATGTATATGTGTGTGCGTGTGTGTGTGTGTGTGTGTGCGTGCGCACAGGTGTGTACATGTGTGCGTTTGTGTGTGTTTGAATAGAGAAAGGTTAGGAACTACATTTGTGCTTGAGCAGAATTTTATACAGTAGTGAGCAAAACAACTTGATCTTGTTGGTAAGTAAAAGGTGAATAACACAAGATTAATTTGTTGCAAAGGAAGAAAGAAAGAAACGAAGGGAAAAAAAGACAAAAAAAGGAAAAAAAGCAAATAAATTTCATATCCATCAATGACGCGATACCCTTATGTTCGGGTTGTGTAACTGGTGATCAATATTCGTAATTAAATAGGATTTGAGCGGAAATCCAAAGAAACGATATTGGTGTTTGAGCGTTGAAGAGATTATAGTATCAAAGGCCTTGATTAGAATGCGCAACTCTTGTACTCAACCTGTGGACAGCAACTACGATGAATATTAGTTCCGTAACTGTAATATTCTTTGACAAGTACTCCCGGGTACATCTGTGTTCAATTTAATGTTCAGTCTATTATCTCGTGTTTCGGACCGGCCAACAGCAAACAACGTGGGTGTAATGTTAGTTGGGTTACCTTCTGTTCAACTGAAACTCATTGGAAGCAGGGAATTGCACACTGAATGAAGACTGGACTGAGGCTGATACATAAGAGACTGATGGTGGAATTGATTTCACGGGATAATCGCGAATAAAAACACGAATTATTAACATTAGCTGATACGGGCAATACGGCTTACATCTGAACTGTTGATTCCCAAACTTCATTATACAACGGCCCACCACGATATATATTTGACTTACACGTTGTTGGAACATAATAGACTGGCATGCTTTGATAGTAAGATTAATTTTACCAAACAATCCCAAATCAAACTCAAATTATTCCCCTCAGCTTATAATGGGATCGAAACAACGCCTGATCAAATCTGTAAAGCTGGGATTTTCAAACTTTACTTCATGACGGCACACTGAATGATAGATTTGACTTATGTGGCACACCAACAGTAAAAATAAAATGAATTAATCAAAAAACATTTCAAGTTCTAGGTTCGATCCCAGTGTGAGACAATAATAATACTATTAATGCTAAGAGGGGAGTGCGGTCAATATATCCCTGTCGGTTAAATAAAGTGTTCGGTTCGTTACTTCCCCACACCTACCAGATGATACCTGATGAAGGCCGTAGAGTACAACGGCTGAAACGTTATATGAAAAACAACCAAGATGAGGATGGTCCGAATAATAATGGTAATAAAAACATTTCAGTTGTTAATCAACAAAACAATTTTCAAAATTGGACGGGTAAAGTTCCCGTGTGTGTATTCCTCCATCTTGAACCAAACAAATACATAAAATTACTTTTCCCCCTATCGTGTTTTGAAATCACAACCTAATGATTGTTAGGTGACTCTCTTACCAACTGAGCGAAACTTACAAGTCTCATATATTTACGATTTTATTTGTTGCATATGCAATACAGTTGCAGTAATCATCTTCAATAGTTATAAAGGTAGAAATAGAGAAAAGCCAGCAGGGGCCAGGCTTGTATTATATTAATTTAATGCTTAAATAGTTGTAATCATAAGTATGCATATTTGATACATTTTCTTTAGGTAAGTAATCTTTTGTGCACACCTTATGTTCCTTAGGCACTGGAGGCAGAACGTGCGCAGGTGAATAAACGCACACAGCTTAGAACTATTCTCATTGGGGACACTTCACGTGAAACCAAATGACAATTTAGGCTTTGTTTCGAAAAATCTCCGAGTTTCAAAGTTTAAAATTTATTACGCAGATTCTGCTTCGACAAAACTAGACATGAACAATTTGACAGAAATTCGTCCTATTGTCAGGCATTTTGATATTCCTGAACAGGTGCTCCCTGGGGGATCCTGGACGATTTCCAAACATTTGACAAGGCTTCCATCCATGCAAAATGACGTTATAAGAATTCATGTGCTTAATCTGGCTTTGAAGAGACAAGCGAAATGTGCAAATGTCTTGGGAATATTCGCTTCAGTTGAAACGGAAACCTGAAGCCGTCATATCTTACTGAAAAAAAATTCGTATAGGTTGGCGCAGAAGTCATTTCCTGTTTTAGGTAATAGTATTTATTTTTTTCATAAAAAGCAAAAAAAACTTTTATTAGGGATCTTGTAAAAAAACTTTGAACTGATTGAGTCATATAACATCTTACAAATGCCACTTATTTCCATTTTCGTGAAATAATGGTTGCTGCGTTCAACACATTATACGGTTGTTGTTGTTTTTGTTTTGTTTTGTTTTGTTTTTTGTTTCTTGGGGGGTTATTTTAAAGAAAGAATCTACAAGCAAACCCAAAACACAGCTGGAATTGGAGGGAACTATTTGGCAGGAAATAGAGCCCTCGAACCAGATACGAAAAGTCATCGAACATTGCATAGAAAGGGTTTGTTCTGCTAAGCTGAGACTTGGAGGCTTTTGGAGGATGTTATATAATACAATTACTTTAAAATAATTTCCCAACGTCAAAAATTAATACGTCTGAAGGGAAAAGGTCTTCAAGTTTCAAAATAAGAATGATACATAGGAATAATAGCCTAGTGAATGAAAGCAAGATTTGAAGACATTTGTTCTTGTTTTTGTTTGGGTGTATCAAAAGTATCTTTAAGTGTTGATATATCTTTATTCCAGGGCTTATGGTTGATTATAAAGATTTAAAATGCAACGTAGAAAAGAACTCAAAGATCAGCACTCGAACACTTTCATCAGAGCAAGGAATAACGGAAGATACTGTATAAGATACATTAGATTGACTTCAAAAAACATAAATGATCTTTTTAAAGGTTCTCCGTAATGAGGATGGTTAAATTAGCCTGAGAATTAGACCTTGAATCCTTCAAGAATCTAAACTATTGCCAGTCGAATCATAATGTTCATTTACGACAGTAATCTCTACCTGTTCAATTACAGGATATGTTAACCTTTTTATATTGCAAGCTCCATCTGGACAGTTTGGAAAAATGTGTTAATTCTCATTCCCCAAAATACTGTGAGGATTATTTGTGTTGTGGTTGTTCTTGTTACAGTAGAAAAGCAAAGTCAGCTCATGTTTTGGTCGGGAGTTCTATAATCAGTAGATGGGAACAGACTGTTATATATGTATATATATATATATATATATACATATATATATATATATTCTTTCACAGTATTATTCCTATCGATATATCTTTCAAACTCTGTTCCTCTCCTCTCTCTCTCTCTCTCTCTATATATATATATATATATATATATATATATATATATATATGTATATATATATATATATATATATAAGATATATCGATAGGAACAATACTGTGAAAGAAAGATAGCTAGAGGAGGGAAGGAAGTGAGAGAGTTAAAACAGCCTCGAAGGAACTGATGTGTCGAGTTATTGAAACACGTTGTATAAGTTAAATGTTCTTGTTTGACAAACGAATATAAGCGCGTCTGGCGCCTCAGACCTTTTACTAAACATTTACAATGTTCACAAAGGAATCTGTGACTGGGGATTGCCTGTTGTAGCAAGAACATTCGTCTCAAGTCTGGCATCGTCCTTACAATTTGATTATTGCGCAATTACATATCAGCCATCGACAAAGAAGTTGCGTTGAAAAAAAGAAAGGGAAAGATGAAATATGACTCAACTTTGACCAAAGAGTCATTTTGCCAGACTTACAGACTTAAAGGATGTCTAATCTATAAAATTACTTTTCTGTTGTTTTTAGATGCGCAAGAATCTTGAGTATCTATTGTCATCATTATCCGACTTACAAGCTATCATAAGTAAAGGAAACTCTAGAATGATGAGAACAGCAGGTCTGGTTAGTAACTCAATATAAACAATCACGTGATCAATGTCTTTTGGTTGCAGATTGTGTTGGAGTGTCAATTGAAAACTGGAAGATGGAATGATCAATGAACAAGTTCTTTGGCCATTCATTGGGCAGTGATCAGTATAAGAAAAAAGCATGAACACTTCTGGAAACCAAATGATGGGCCAATTTAGCATTAACTTGTACTTCACTCCGTACTAGAAAAAATCAAGGCAGAATTGTAAGAAAAGAAAAAAATAATGAATTTATCAGCTCTCTAGCACCATGGTTGTGGCCTGTGAACGTGGAAGACACATTGTTAGCCAAACCAATGTAAAATCTGAAAAAAAACTCTGTTGACGGTTTTAAATGACAGTTTGGTTTGATAGACAGGGTAGCTACGTCTCTTGCACAATGTTGCCTATTTAGATGATTTAAATCTAAATTTAGATGTTTTTAATCGTATGTACATGTCAGAAATGGCCATTAAGGTGATTTTAATGAACCAAATCAAGTTTTTATTAAATAAATAGAAATAAAAAGTAATATTTTGAATGGATTGAATATCATAGAATAAATGTTGAATATCAAAATATCTTTTACTTTATTATTAATATGTAATATATTTCCTATCTTTCTAGATGTTTTAAAATGATATTTGGTTCAATTTCAGATGTAAACGGGAAATTAATTTTGTCAACACTACCTTCAGTTTATCTTCACACGAATGGAAGTAGCGTATCTGTGGTCTGATTGTAAAGCTTTTATGGTCTTTCATAGATCGTCAAATATAACTCATATTCACTTCAGTAAGAACTATCACAGTTTTTGAAAAAAAGACACAAGTGGTGTCCTTACACTGGCTATGGCTTCTGTTCTTTCACAAATCATAAATTCTGCTTCTCTGTTTGGGATATGTGAAATAGATTCAAAGGCGATCTGAAGCAGGGTCACTCACTTGACCTTGCACGATTTTGTCCAGTGCTGGAGGAGAAATGATAGATATCTCTCCCAGGGGCATCATTGCAAAGTGAACACAGACTGTCACAACATTAGAAGTTCAGGAACGTAACTTTATGGTATTTTTTTTAATTTTATTTTTTCAGTGATCACGGTCCAACAAAAGAGGAGCAAAGGAATTTATCCAATGATGACCACTATTTTTTTCAATTGCTTGGCCTCAACATGACATGTTGCCAAAAGACTTTGGGCTTGTGCAGGTTTCTATTGAGTGACTAACCAAACCTTTTAGGAACCATTAACTTAATCGGTCACATAAACTGTTGGCATTGGTTCCTTCAGTTTTTGAGTTGATCTAGCTGGCTACCGATGTATGCATGTCTCACACGTGCTGCCCGCACCGAAGAAGCGGAAGGGCTGAAAACTTAAAATCTATTCCTTACAATGACTAACAACGTTTTTTTTGTTTTTTGTTGTTGCTGTTTTGTTTTATGCCCCACCTCTAGTTATTGAGTAGGAAATTTAATTTGCAAAGTAAGTTTATACTAAATTCATTCCTATTTTTCAGCAGCATTCTCAGGCATTCTTAGCGATCCCTGTCCAACAAAAGGCGAGAGAAATGAATCATTCGTTAATAACTCCTATTTCCACTTTTTTTACTGATCATCCCCAATAGCAGTTAGGTTTTTCATTCTGGCTGTTGAGTTATCACAAAGTTCAGGTCGTCTGATGGTTAGACAATTCTTCCCATGAGGCCAGCTCATCCTAAACATTGACTTTAAATTGAACCTTCAACTAAAGACCGATTTTCTTCGGGGCGGGGGCGAGTTTTGGTACCTTTTTTCTTGGCATATATGATCTTGGAGACTGGGTCGTCTCTACCGAAAGTTTGGTGGATGGAGTCGTGTTCTCAGGGAAACAAAGATATAAATATTCAAATTTCAAGCCCCGTAGCTCGACTCAGGCACCTGTAGGGCTTGGCACATACATGCATTCATAGCCGCCTAGCTAGAATATCCAAAACGTGGAGAAACTTACTAGATACGCTGTCAGTATCAGTTGACGTTTTCGAATTAATATGATATTTTTGATAACTCACAATGGAAATAATTCTAAAATATTCAATCAATAATCGTTTCTGGTTTTCTTGGAAAGTATAAGGGTTACATATTTTTATTATAATCAAACTTACCCTGCAACGATGGCCACTGATGTGTTGTTGGGTGGAGGGGAAAGATGGATATATGACTTTCTCAAGGACGGGCCTCACATGGAGAGACCACAAGATAGCACAGTACATCCGAGAAAAGACAAGAGTTAGGGACATCATAGAACCCATTAAAAATCTCAAACAGCGGTGGGCTGGCCATGTTGCAAGAATGGCAGACAATCGATGGACATCGCGACTCACAACATGGATCCCCCGAGACCACATGTGCAACCGAGGCCGACAAAATGTTAGATGGAGAGACGAGCTAGACAGGTTCAGGAAGTACTCGCTCCGTGACACCCATGATAGGGAAGTGTGGCAAATCCTGGGGAAGGTCTATGTCCAACGACGGACGCTAAAAAACTTTATGATGATGATGATGATGATGATGATGATTAAGCGCTGGCTACTACTTGGACAATCGCCCCTCCTGATTGATAAAACCCCAAATAATAACTAAGGTGGCATTCGAAAAAAATTGTCCGCTTACGGCAGGCAGACGATTTTTTGCTTTCGTTTTCAAAGTTTCAAACTTGTAATTCCCATTTATTAGCGTCTAATAAGCTACAATTATTTGTCAGCAAAAAATAAGACAAAAAATAAAAGAAATTCTGCAAATGACGAACTTAGCCTACAGAAATGAATATCAAATTCTTGGCACTAACTTTTTCTTAGACTATTTCACACTTCTCCCACTCCTAATTATCGTCACATGACCCAAACTCCCTATTAAAGCAAAAGAGCAAAAAAATAAATCTCTTGAGATATGATAACCACCATCTTCACGATACTAAAGAAAAATATAGCCATCACATAAAAGTATAATTATAAGTAGGTATAAGTGGGTTGAAATCGATTATAGCGATTTCAAGTCTGAACAGTTTAGGTTTTAATATTTGAAAAAGAAATTCTGAGAAGACTGGCGTTTCCCAGATGGAGATTCATTTCACTTAATCAGAGCATCTTCATTGACGTTGCTCGTCTTGTGTATCATTTTTATTTAATGGATGACTGGAATCAGCTACTGATAGAAACTAGAAATACTTCCAAAAACCACATACATCTATCAACAACATTTTCATCGTTATAAATGAAAATCAGTTTTTTTTATATAGCGACAAGTTAGACGGGTAACTGTAAACAAATCCAGGATCATCTTGAAAATTGAATCACTTCCCCCTTATCTATGGCTCATCCTTCCACAGAATGCTATCTAAATTCTTAGAAAATGTTTGAATATGTTGCTTTAAGAGACAAACAGACATAACTGAAGATCTCCCTGATTTCTTCCATCTTTTAGCTGCCAAAATCCTACTCAGAGGATGGCTTTATCTTTCCATGGCAGCGAAAATGAGAATGACGATGGTAATGATTACAACAATAATCCTCACCAAAATCAAACTCATCAAAGCTACTCAAGAAGCTGGAATTCGGCATAGAGCCTCATTTCAAGCCCACTTGAATATTTATACAGGCTTTCTTTCTCTTTCAAAATTTCCTGATTTTCATAAGCATTTATTTGGTTTTTACTCTGACGAGCTGATTACAGCTTTTGGCATTATTCATCAAATATTCAAAACATCTGTGATCCGTTTGTATACCTTACAGTTGGGATGTTTAACTGTCCTCATGTATATATATGTTCATATCTTTTTAAATCTAGGCATCTATCTAAAACCATAACTCCTGTGGCTTTCAAAGACGACGAAATTCTTGAAACCTGAAGAAATATCAATTTTCTTTCCCTCGTGTTTTTTTTTAATTCAACATTTCAAGATGTCCTTTTCATTTATGTCTCCTTTTATCTGAAGCGAAAAATCATCCCACAAAATGAATTATGAAATCATTTTGAATACTGGAATAACCAGTACTCGCTTTTTCAATACGGGATGAACACAAAATGTTGATTTTCAATATATTGCTGGAAATATTTCGAGATGGAAAAATGAGATTTCAACGAAAATATTATTGATGTCAGATTTTTTTTAATCGACACTTTCAGTACGGACACTTATATCATTTCTTTTTTTAAAACTTTACTTGATGAGTTTCTTTCTTTGTTTACTAATTACACACCAAGATTGAATCATTTGCGATATGTTTACTAAGTTCTTCATAGAAATCTAAATAGGTTACCGGGAATTACCTTTTGCCACCGTTCTTATTTCAAAGTGAGTTTCTTTCTTTTTAATATATTCCACACTTCGTATTCGTTTTACACAAGTTCTTCCTTCCTTTTTTTCTTCATTTTCTCTTTGCCTTCCTCTTTCTTCTTTGCAAATTGAGTTTTCACACAACAGTGACTTGCAGCTTTCATCGGAGATTAGGTGACTGCAATGCCCCCCCCCAGGACATTCCTCAGCATTTCGCTTGATTTTACAATTTCTTCATATCTCTTGGAGGGTCAAAATATTTATCTTGCTCATCACTTTCTTCGATGTTCTTCATGATGATGATGATGATCATCATCATCATCATCATCATTATCATTATTTGTAGTAGTAGTATTCTGTTGTTGTTGTTGTTGTTGTTGTTGTTGTTGTTGTTGTTGTTGTTGTTGTTGTTTCTTGACCAAAGAAAAGAAAAATGTGTTTGATCCCACTTTTATCTGTTTGTATCGAGTAAACTCGGCAAAGGTTCGGGAGAGGAGAAGAAAAAATAAGAGAAAACTATATCTCTTGATCTGTGAACGGAAATTTACTTTATTTTTGCAAAGGACAAAGAATACCAGACGATATACCAATAGATGAAAAATAATCTGTGTTCTCTTTGGGCTGACAGGCTGCTTTGTATAGTTAATCTCTCATTGGAAGAGTTTGGGATTCTTTTCCAAAAGCCTGGCACGTATTTGTTCTGCGAAACTTTGGCGTGAATAAATACGAAGGAACCGGCCAAACAGTACCGGATTCTTTCAGATGTCATTCCAAGAGAATCGGTTCATCTGCGTCTTCTCAGGAGTAAATAGTTCTTATATTTGTTATTAAATCCCTCCAGAATTCGTTTTTCAATCACACGTACAATCGATTTAAGTTTCCTGATGAGGAGACAGTCTTTAACGTTACATAACTGCCAATTTTACGGGGTCACCAAGCGCCTCTATTGTCTCAGTTTCAATGCAGTTCACTTTCTTTTTTCCTATATAGAGTTTATTATTTTGCCCAGAAACATATATGTACACACACAGCGACACCAAGAAGTTATGGATATATAACAAAAATTGTATTGGGAACAATGATTAGTATTACTTGATTATTAAAGTAAGTAATACTGAAACCAAATTTAACATTGAAAGTTAATGAACGAAAATCAGGAATATTTAACAGATATCCTGTCAATTGTTAAGCTCATGTCGAAAGAAACCTTTTGTAATGTATTGGATACTTTATGCACTCACACTCACTATATATATATATATATATATATATATATATATATATATATATATATATATATATATATATATATATATATTATATTAGCTGTCCGTCTGTTTGTTTGTGTCTCTTCTCCACAAAAAACTACCATGTATTCTGCAGTGAGATTGAAGAGAAGTGAAACATTGGAACATAGGGCTTGGGAGATTGTCCTCGGGGGTCATTTGAGGTCTCCAAAAGTTATTTCTTTATCATTTCTAAACAATCTACAGAGTTACTATGGTCCATTTACTAAAGATGCCAACAATCAGCCAATGACTAAATCTTTCCAGGGCAAACGTCTCAAACAATGACTTCTGAGGTCATTCAAACTCACCAAAGGTCATTTTTGACCATTTGAAGTTTTAAGCCACAAACTGAACACCTATGATATTGGAATTGGACATATGGGTACATATTTCCATTGCAAAGATCTTATGCAATTTTATGCTGACCATTTACGTCATTTGAAGTCACCAAAGGACATTTGAGGTCACTTTGAGCGAATTTAAAGAGTTGTGGATCACAATACTACGTGAAAGATGTTGGGCATATTGGTACATTTTCTCACATTAAAGGTAACGAGCTGATCTAAGTTGACATTCAAGGTTCATCATAACTACCCTTTCAGCGTCCACCTTTGGATATAAATCTTCCTTAAGATTCGCAGGATCTTTCTATCATGGGCATTGCGGAGCCATTATCTTCTGAATTTGTCTAGCTCGTCACACCATTGTACTTTGTATCGGCTACAATTTTGTATATGATCTATGGAGATCAATATAGTGAGTCATGATATCCAGCGGTTGTCAAACATTCTTACAACATGTCGCACTAGTTAACATTTGATATTTCTAATGTTTTTTTCAATGATATCTTGGGCTCCGGTTTTCACTGATATACTGTGCCGTCTTATGATCCCCTCTTGCGACATTTAGCACAGTTCTCTAATTGGTACGTTGCATGGTTCTCAGTTTGAGGGTCAATGTTTATGGTCAATGATTGGCATGTCATACGTATATTTGTTGATTTCCGACCATAGTTATGATCATCGTCTTTGAACGATTGTCAATATCATTGAAGAATGATAATGATACCCATTACCTAACACCTACTTTGCTATATATATATATACATATACATATATATATATGTGTGTGTGTGTGTGTGTGTGTTATTTTCTATAACAATTTAACCATATATATTCCCTCCAATGCAAATATATAGATAAATCGTTACAAATAATTATATGTATGATATATTTCACTTTGGTGTGTGTTTAAACAATTGAAAAATATCAAATAAACTTTAATGGATAACTGACTCCCTGTGATTTTTGCATGGTTAATAGCAGGAGTTATATCAGATGGCACTTATGACACACAGAAAATCAGTATTTGGAATAAGATAGAAAAATGGATACTTTTTAAGTCTATGTTAGTCGACACGTGATCATTCGTGAATATGCCGTATATAACTGTGTGTAAGTGCAGGTTTATCGATCAAATCTATAAACCTAAAGTTGGGTATCGATCTATACATTAGTAATTTTTGTAAGGTTGAAATTTTAACATAAGGGAAGGTGTATAAGCAGCTTTTGGCTTCCATTCCCTGGCATACCAAAATATAATGGTTTCGTCGGGTCAACCTATACGTGAATATATATATAGTACTCAGATTTTTCAAGGATTATCATAATGACATTTTTTTCGTAAGCAATGAATGATTCCACATTTTCTACAGCTTTATCTGGAAAGAATATACAATTCAATTTGAATAATTTGATTTTGTTTCAGGCAAATTTGATGAAGCCAGACAGTTCTGCTATCAAGCAAAAATTATTTCGTGATCCGTGCGTTTGATAGGATGTAGAAAAGCTAAACGAATATCCTTCAAGTGTGGTGATTCTGTATTTTTGTTTGGAGTGATAGAAGCCATACTTGCGTTGAACTACAGGGCAAAGCAGCACCCAAAGTGCTAAATTAGATTTAAGATTATTCCAGAATATCCAATCGTTTGCTGACCTCAGGTGAGGCTCAGTGTCAAGGGGCTTGACTCCAGCTTAGACGAATCGAGGTAGACATATCGTTCGAGGCAGATGGAAAATAAGATAATATCCAGATAATTACTGCATTTGCTTGAGTACGATTCATTCTCAAATATAATGATATCCCCCACTTTTTTCTTGTAAAAATCAGTAATATATATATATATATATAAATATATATATATATACATATATATATACATATATATATATATATATATACATATATATATATGTATATATACATATATATGTATATATATATATATATATATATATATATATATATATATATATATATATATATATATATATATATATATATATATAATTCTTTTTAACACTCAAGTATAACGCTATTGCCAAATTTTCATATTATGTTCCTGGCATTTTACTCGAGTAAATACGGTAGATATCTAATCGCCTCCCCACGGTGGCAGGGTGTGACACAAGGTCAAGTTCAATGTGTGAGCTCACTCGAGAGGGCGTTGGCAAGAACACGAATTGCCCAGTTGTAGCAACCGGAATTTTGGAGATGTCTAGGCGATCCAGTACACTTTGAACTTGATGCAATGGCGAGATGCTCTCCCCAGGGTAACAGAATCCCTAGGACTGGATACAATAAACTGTTATGAGGCCACAAGACGAATCTTAACCCCGTTGAGTATATTGAGATCATTAGAATCACCCATTATAAGCCAAATGCTGGAAAAAAAGCCTTCCTCATCCTCCGGAGTAACCCTTGGAGAAACTTCAAAGACTTAAACGAGAATCAATTCATTCACATATAGCTGAGGACAGGAATAAAAGCTTGCCTTTCCCAAGGACATTAGTGCAAAGTGAACCCTTTTCTACGATTTCGTCACGTTATTCATCACCTCATATTTATGATACCACGACTTTTTTTAATGACATTACAAAAAAATGCAAAAAACATCCCTAGAGACACACTTTACAGGTACACACATAAATACATACGCACATACATATATGCCACATATGCTAACACAAACTAAATGCTCATATACACACATACTACATACATACATCCAAACCTTCACACACAGGTCACATATCCACATACATAGACCTACGCTTACACACAACATAAACACACATAAACATAGACACACATGCACACACTACACACATTTTACATAAACACATGTGTGTATGTGCGTGTTTTTGGCATGTATGTTTGTAAATGTATTTTGCATTTTCAATGAAGTGTCATCGGATGAATATTAGTGTCACACCCATTTACTCGTGGGTGACACATTTCATGATTGTGCTGTATTGGTTCGTGTTACGTAATATTGAGGTAAGGTCACGCCTGTTACTCCAACTGGAAAGACGGTAACATTTGTTAGTGAATGTTATTTTCTATGTTTTTCCACTACACCTTTCTTGTAGGATTTCAAATAAGTGTGCTCGTATAATGAGGTGTACTCATTATTTGATATGCAAGTAAAGCCTCCAGGAATTAATCTCTGTCATTTTCATGCTAATACGTGTGATGGGTGTTGCTAACAGAGTGTATATATTTGCCATCTTAAAACCAATTTTGACAAAACCGGGTCTCTCGAGAGCATTGACCATATATTTTTTGGTTTAGCCATTCAATCGTTAGGGTATTTCTGATTTTTAAAACAATACAACTAAATGCATTGAAATAAAACGATATCTAGAACTGCCTGTCTACACATTTTTTTATTTTCTTTAAAAATGCTTGGAGTTATTCATGTTGCATGGAAGGGTTTATAGTCTGAAAGCTCCAGGATCCCTGCTCAACCACTTTGAAAAATAGGATTGATTTGAGGTAAGATGACTTTGTAGCTGTGGTATTTTTAATGAACTTGATGTGTACTGCAACAAAATTGTCAAACTGTAGACCGAGTCGAGGGGTTGAATAGATTTTTCTTTCCACTGTAAGAACGAAAACACCCCCTACTTAATTTACGGGCGTAAATTCTCAACGGACAGGTTAAACCTAAACGATAGATGGACCTCTAATGAGGCCATTACGATGATTTGAAACCACAACCAAGTGATCGGTGAGTGACTTTCTTATCTAGTGAATCAAACTGACAAGTCTTAGATATGTGTAATGTATATACCTAAGATTGCTGTGATCATCTCTGGGAGGAGGTTGGCCCGGTAGCCAGACTTGTTTTATAAACAATTTAGGAATTTGGCGATTTTTTCTGGCCAGTTCGTGGGATGTTCTGGCAAGGGATGATTGTAACCATCTTGCCACTCATGTCTCTAATGAGACTATTTGTATTCATTCCATCATTGATTACCGAAGCAAAACCACAAAAATAAAAGGTTGGAATCAGGATTGAAAAACTGAAAAAGCCAAAATGTCATTGCAATTTAAATGGAAGGTCATGGGTTGGCAGAATTTTGGAATGAAGATTTTGGTGGAGGTTCTCAACCATTTTGGTGTATGGACCACGAAGACAACTCAAAAACATGTGATGCCTCCTTGATATAACAAATGCTTTTGATATCAGGCTGTAATTCAATAAACTTGAGTCAAACGTCTAATCGTTTTGTGACATTTAGTCTTTTTGGTGTGAATTTTATGTCAGTAAACACGCTGATAGAAAAAATATTCATAAATAGCAGTCTATTCCAACGCTAGAATCTCCAAAACAAACTACGCCAAAACCCTGTTAAAAGCATTAAACATTGTCATTATTCCACGACACCTCCGTCTCTAACTGAAAGTCTGATTCTGTCTAATATTATGATGAGTTAATGATAATAGGGACGACTCCATGTTGGAAAATATTCAAAACAACTTATAAATAAAATGTTGTTTCCCTTATTTAGCCCAGCTGTCGTATCTTCGAATTTATTTCTAAAGAGCGTCTAGATTCAAGTTTGATAAGAGATAACTATTTGATGATAAGATTCGATGCAAGCAAAACAATTGCAATAATAGAAACATTTCCAATATATCTATAATTGTAGCGTGTGAGTTTGCGTCTGATATAACAAAGACAGAGAAAGGAATCGGGTAATTAGAACACAAAAATACAATATTCATTGGTATCAGCCAAGTTATCTTTATGTGCGTGTGTGTGTGTGTGTGTGTAAGTATGTTTGCTGGCTGCTGATCTGATCTGATTAGGGCTTCTCTTACGTCTATGAGACAAGGGTGGTCAAAAAGTAAAATGAGATTAAATTGAATTCGACAAATAGTGATGAAATATAAAGATATTCGTGAAAAGAAGACAGTTGAGTGTGCTAGTGAGCATTACATCTAATATTACTACCGCTACTGTTTCATTGTTTACCCGAATGAAGACGATACTTCAGGTTGGTATACGAAGTTGGAAATAAGGTTAGTTTTATTCGATTGAATATGACTTCCACCGTTAGATTTCATTTAAATCATATAAGGAAAACAGCAAGTGTTTTAAATATGTATATAGAAACCGGACGGGCAAGAGTAAAGAGGCAGTATTTTAGCTATCTTAGCCATTGCCTTTGGAAAGTTTCAGCATATATAATCCTGGAATGCACATCATCAAAAAATATTGGACACTAACGTATTAGTTTTCCAACATAATCTCCTTCCTGGTTAATGCACGTAATTCATTGATGAATATCGATTAAATATTTTGAACATTATACGATGAATATTTGAGATTCAGTTGCTACGAATAACTTCGAGCAAGGCGACAGATTTATTGGCCATGCTCGTGTGTATGAATATATATACATATATATGTGTGAGTGTATCTGTGTGTGATATATATATATATATATATATATATATATATATATATATATATATATACATACATATATATATAATTGTCTGTGAGTGTGCGTGCACACGTGTGTGCGTGTGTTTCTGTATCTTCAAGAATATAGATGTACTTATATCCTCATGAGGAAACAATTATGTAGTATTTTGGTGGTGATATCTTTCCAAAAATCGCCAGTAAGTCCGCGTGATGATTTTTCGTAAAAACTTTCGTTTTAAGATAGATTTTGTCAGAGCAAATATATAGAAAAAAGCTTAAGAAAATATAGATCTGGCATTCAAGTATTTTCCCCAAGTATTTTTTAAATTTCTTATATATGGGTGTCTTTGCAGGATGTTGGTACCGCGATACAAATTCTTCAATAAGCTCCCGTTATTACTGGGAGGTTACATTTTAAATAGAGTTTCAAATAATATGAAGCATTCATAAATGTTCTGTTGGAATATATACTCATTTCTTAGTAATATAATTGTCCTTAGTTGACTGACAACAGTGTGGACATAGTGAATAATCAAGAAGAGGCAAGTTGGTATAAAGCTGTTGTTTGAGCCTTCACTTTCCGGTTGGTGATTTAGCTCAATGGGAAGAGCGACGCTACGTTGAAGCAGGTACCGGTAGTTCTCATTTTCTTAATTGTTTATCCTATTTACGCTGCCTACGCCTAGTAACCCATTCTCCATGTTATAATAGGAGGTCATTTCAAATAATATAACACATTCATGAATATTGTTCTTGCCATTATGTATCTATTTCTTAATGATACACAATCGAAGATTTCGATCCTACTTTGTGGTACTGGATGGGATATTGGATAGTCTATAGCCAGACAGAAATGCTGTAATATAACAAAACAGCTGTCTGTGGATGACACAAGAGCATTGCATAAGCTTACAATGGATGAGTTACCTCACTTAAAGAGTGCTCAACCCTAAATAGAGGAGCATTAATTATGGTGTCATCCACAGACAGCTGTTTCATTGTATTATATCTCCTCAGTGTGGCTATAGACTTTATCCCATCCAGTACCGCAAGGCAAAATTGAAACCCTTACCCAGAGACCGATATCCTTCCTCTGGACTACGGAACTGGGTGGTCAGCAATGCTGAATTTAAGCGATATATCTATTTTTACGCAGAAACTCCTCATCCACCAGAGTGTGTGTGTGTGTGTGTGTAAACTGGGGGGGAGACACAATAAATCTGTTCCACAATCCTATGATCTTCAGGTCCGAATGCTTTAACTTTATTGTTTCATTATATATACTTTTCTCTGTATCACTACGCTACTGACCCGTGATCTAGCTTTCTCCAGGCAAATGATTCATTTGGCAGTGGATTTTTTTTCAGCTAAATGGTTCTTCAATGGAAAGCCTGGAAAGGAATCCGGCTAAATGTATGGGGTAGATCATCTGATACCGATTTTTCCAATACATATAAATATACAATTGATGTTATAATTCTTCGGGAATGGAAATACGAAAAAAATGAGGAGACAGGGGAATTCATTGGGCTGTCTCTCTTGCCTTCTACTGAACAAAAACTAGTTACTTCTCCAATAGACGGAGGAGAATGAATAATGACAGCAGAAGGAAATGAATGAAGTTCCTTTGTCTTGCGTCCTTAACTCCAGCAAAGTGAAGAGAAACTTCATCCCTTTTTTGGGAAAATACAAAATATATATAAAGTTTTTTCCGTTATTTGTTTATTTGCAGATGATAATGATATAGATTCAATGCCAAAGAGGTCACTTGACATCGAGCTTGAGACCCGGCGAATGTAGTTCTTGAGCGAGTGTAATTTGAGGATAAATTATTTAAGCATAAAGGATTATACATTGAATCGAACATTATTTCATGACTATTCCATTTTGGCTTTGACTTGTTCGAAAATAATATTGAATATAAAACTAAAAAGGTTCCAAAGATATGTTATTCAATTAATCCAATCAATGTTATGA
>OY735224.1:32935683-33103183 GCA_963457665.1 Thysanoteuthis rhombus
GGGGTTAAATGTCAGCTTCTGGGTTTGGAGCGAAAGTTTTATCCTACTTCGATATACTGGAAGGGATACTGGATTGTCTAGAGCCACACGGAAGAGTTGTAATGCAACAAAACAGCTGATTATGGATGACACAATATATATATATATATATAAACAATAATGTTAAGATATTACATATATCAAGTTAAAACATTCTGACTTGAAGATCATAGGATTGTGGAACAGATTTGTTGCGTCTCCCCCAGGTTACACATACACACATACACACTCATATGTATATATATATATATATATATATATATATATATATATATATATATATATATATATATATATAATATTGTGTCATCTACAGACAGCTGTTTCGTTATATACAGCACTATCTCGGTTAGTCGGAATTAATCTGAAATAATCAGCAAATTTGATGAGTACGGAAATCTAAGGAAATTGCAAATTGATATTTCATTTCAGTTCTATTTTTTAAAATTCTTTTATCAGTTACTGCAAATATTTGTCAATCGTTGAAAAACAAAGTGCACACCAACGACTTCTCATTCGTTTTCTATGTCCGTTCTTATGGGCAACTTGGCAGATAACCAAATCAATAAGGAAATTACGTTTTGTCACGGTAGCTTGTCTGTCAATATATTCTCTGTATTAGTTGACAATGTGTGTATCCATACATCTTTTTCTCTGCTTATAAACTCTTCGAGTGGGTAGCAGTGTATGGTATTAGCGGGTAATCGTCAAGAAGTCCAACTTCCTGTTCTTCTGTTACCCTTTAAGGTACTGACTAGTTCTGACGTTGTTTAAATCCGATGATCTCATGAGAACGTGTATCCAATGTAATTTGGCTGTAACTTCTGCGTCTAAGGTTCCTCAATTTTGGTCGCTGTGCTGAATGTTCAGCGGTGAAGCATTGAGTACCATTTTTTTAGTATTTTGTATGATTCCGTTGTGTATTGAATCATGGCCCACTGAACTAAAAACATGCGATCAGCCACTGATCAACGATGATCAGTAAACCGGAGCATAATCATGGCTGTCATGGCCGAGGCTTATATTTTTTTATTGAATTGATAAAAAGTAAGCCTCTGCCATTACAGCGTGTTTGCTCATATTTTCACCCAATGAACCGATGATATAAAAGTGGGAATGCTTAGTTCTGATCTCCTGATATAACCAAGGATTTCTTTTGGAGGAAAATAATGTCGACAAGTTTTTATAGTATTTATAGTTTTTTATTCTTCGTCTCTTTTTCTTCCGAGTCAAATTTGAACAAAAAATGTCCGAAGTGTCACTTCTTTGCAAATGACTTACATCCGGGTGTTTTATACACCTGTCAGCCATTCTGTCACTTACTTGCTAATATATTTTTCAAGTTGCTTTTTTTTTTTTTTTCATTAATTTCTTCTTTCATTTTTTGATAACTTTCATTTCTTTCAGCGTACGATGAATACAGAAGAATATTTGGTGGGCTTAGCCAGGAGTTATACCAAGCAAAATATCGAGTCTTTCATTAAGGACACGACCTTTAAGATGAAAGGTTTGAATTTATGTTCACGTCAGAGGCTTGACTTGACTTTGGTTTTCCACCGTAACAACAACAGCAACTATTTCTTGATTTAGGGGAGGTAACTCTTCACTGATTGCATTCGAAATATCAGAATATTTGACATCTGATCAGTGAAGAGTTGCCTCCCCTGAATTAAAGATTTGTAAGCTTTGGCATGCTGGAAAGCTTGGTACCGCACTTATGATACGTTCCATGTAAAGACCGTGCAGTAGAAGAAACGCGTGTAATAAGCTGGCAAATTTTCTTTGTGATATTTTATAGAAAACCGAGATGCAAATATTCTTTATGTAGATAATGTTGTATTATTAGTTTTCGACTTAATCTTGACAAAACCTTAGTGTTCTAAATTTCGTTTGAGATTGACACATAAAAAAATAAAAACTTCATTCGACTGTGAAAAAAAGCGTGTACTTGCAGGTCATACAAAGCAGCAGAGTCCAGTAGTCAGTATCAGAATAAATTTGTTTACGTGTGCTACTAATCACGCGTATTGGTGTGCCGTACAGAACAAGGTTTTCCTGTACTTCTAATATAAAAGTTTCAGTAATCATCTTCACTCGGATACGAAGAAGGAGTGTCCTTTGACCCTGCAGCGTGTATCTATTTCTCTCATTTTGTTGAGAGACCATTTTTGCTTAATGACCACTGATTATCAAACCAGTCACTTAAAGGGACCCAACGCGTTCTGCACCAGACGCAGTGTTTTGAATAATGTTCTTCTTTGTTAATCAAAAGTCACACCTTGAGAGGTCACGGCAGTACAACCACTTTCAATCAAGGAAGTAATAAAAGATAAAACCTTGATCAGAATAACAGAACCGGTGAGTAATCGATATTGGATTAATAGACTGGTAAGTATTAGACGTCTGAGAAGAAATTACTTCCTTCTATAGACGGATATTCTCATTCAAACAATGATGAGAATATATCTGGCAAAAATGAATCATCGTAGCCAGCACAAGTACCATAACGATTATCTAAAAGATATCTAAAATTATCTCTAGAAAAGTCTCTAAATTAAAGACACAGGTGGATGGTCAAACATGACTACAGAGAATCAAGAAGCATTTTTTTTTAACTAGAAAAATGTTTAGATGGTGTGTAATGGTGTACTTCTGCATATCTTTGAGGCTGTAGCACAAGAAGTGTGACCAGTAGAGGCCGAAGACTTACACAGACACACATGCATACGATCAAAGGGAGATGAATCCATTGCCAACCCTGCTGGTGGATCGGGTGGATCATTTTGAGGATTATGGCGGTACAATATTAGTCCAATCTACTCTTAGGGTGATGACAATCATTCATATCAGAATATTGAACATCAAGGTTCGCACAAGATCATATCTACTTGAACGTTGTGATGAAACCAACAAGAAATGGGACACTGGTCAGAACAAGTGTTAGAATCATGATGATGATGAACATCATCATCACCATCTATTTTTGAACATCTGTCGTTGGAAATAGACTTTCCCTAAGATTCGCTGCAACTCTCTATCAGTCCATGTTTCGGAAGATCGTCTCAAAACGGGCCGTAAAGAGTTTGGGTGAGCTGGTATCATTTTGTCTTACTCCTTTTTGGAGCTGGGACCGTTTAAAGTCCTTATGTAGCCTAATGAAGGAGTAACTGTGATTGTATACATGTAAAGCAAGCTGTAAAGAGTTTGGGTGAGCTGGTATCACCTCGTCTGAACCGTTTCAGCTTCAAAAAAGAGTAAGAGTCCTTATGTAGCCTAATGAATGAGTTGCTGTGATTGTACATATGTTGCAGCACTCAGTAAGAGTTCAACTATTCTTATTTCAAAGATTTGCAATGTCTACAGAGGTGCAGGTGGCCTAACGGTTAAATGAATGGAAAATGAACTCAGCTCGCCGTTTTCAAAGTCTAGCCGTGACAGTTAATGTTTACTTAGAAATAATGCCCTAGAGAAAACCATGAATCTATCTCTTCATCAACCAGCTATGGGTAAATAAGATGGCTGACTGACCCTCTTCAGGCCACTAAAAATCAGTCTATACTTGAGCCGAGCAGATTTTTAACAATGTATTACAAATAACTCTCTAAGCAAGGATTCTTCAAATGCAGTGAAAGATGAAAGCTTTTTCGGAAAGGGTCCAGAAACAAAGCTAAGACAAGTATCTCCATCTCATTTCGTATCAACACAACAGCCTTGGGACAATTACCCCTATAGGACAATGGCACCTTAGATAACTGCCTCCAAATAAACAACTCTTGACAATTACCCTCTGGTCCATTTCCCCATGCATGTGATGATTAATATTGTCAACGTCTTTGTTCCGACTAACTTTAACTCAAGCTCTACAGTTGCCATGTAATCGTCAGTGGCAGTTATCCAGGATTTAGTTGTCCAGAAACCCTTCATTAAAGTGTCTGGTCACACAACCTAAGAAGATCCCATTAATCCTAAAAAGAAAGGAGTATAACAAATGCATCCTCCAAATGGTCGCTCATGGAACTGAAACATGGAACCTAACCGAGAGACAGATCTGCAAATTGAGAACCATGCAACATGCACATGATAGAATTATGCCGGGCCTCATATGAAGAGACTGCAAGACGGCACAGTGCATCCTGGGAAAAAAAGTCAGGGACATCATAGAATCCATTAAAAATCTCAAATGGTAGTGGGCTGGCCATGTTGCAAGAATGGCGGATAACCGATGGGCATCGCGACTCACGACATGGATCCTCAGAGACCACATGCACGACCGAAGCCGGCAAAATATTGGATGGAGAGACGAGCTAAAGAAATTCAGAAAGTGCTGGCTCCGCAACGCCCATGACAGAGAAGTGTGTTGAATCTTTGGGAAAGTCTGTTCAACAACGGACATTGAAAGATCCTCAGAGATCACATCCACAACTGAGGCCGGCAGAATATTAGATGGAGAGACAAGCAAGACCAATTCAGAAAATTCTGGCACTGCAACGCCCATGATAGAGAAGTGTGGCGAAGTGAGGAGAAGGTGGAAAAAGATCCTTATTGCTCAATAGTAGCTGCTACGCGATGACGCTGATAGCTCTTATAGTCATTATTCGTCTTTGCTATGGTTTTAGCAACACCTGATGGATACTTTGCACTGCCTGGTTTGCATGGGGTTGGCATCGATATATTCTTTAAAAAATGGGAACTGTACTATTTGAGATATATGACTATTGCCAGATATAGTTCGTGCGACCAATCACAGTCTATAATCCACTGAAACGCCAATACTACAATACTGTTTAAAGTAAACAAGTTGTTTTTGTCCCAATACAAGGCGGAAATTTTGTCCACCATGTTTTAAGGCTTCTGTTCCCTATTTATGTAGAAGATTTTTACATCTTTGGACCAAATTATCTTGATTATGATGCTGTATTAGGATGGCTAAACGAAGTTGAAATGTATCGCATACTTTTTGCACCTACTATATATATATAAATATATATATGTGTGTGTGTGTGTGTGCGTGTGAGAGTGTGTGTGTGTGTGTGTGTGTGTGTGTGTGTGTGTGTGTGTACTATTTCAGAATAAACCAGAGGGGAAATATGATTTTAAATTGTTCTTGAATATTCATACATTGCAATGTTAAATCTTAGCCATTAGCGCTTCTTCGAAAAGACCGTTTCCTGGGAATACGTCGCGTGACACTGAGTCGAGATCACAAAATACTTAACCCTTGACCCTCCATCTTTCACATCTTTTATTACCTGTCAAAAGCAAAGACGACGTAATGGAGTCTATAGCTTGATTTATTTCCAATTCATGGCTTGGAATCCAAGATAAGTTTCGAAATTCAATGTGTCATTCGTTTCGGGGCTGGACAGATTTTTCAAAAACTTCAAATGGAATATAATTTTTAAGGAAGATATTGACATCATCCCCTGGTTGAACTTTAGGACTGGCTTTTAGGCTATTTACCTAATGATTGAAGCTTCGTTTGTTTTGATAGATAGATAGATAGATAGATAGATAGATAGATAGATAGATAGATAGATAGATGGATAGATGTGGTGCTACAGTGCTTCAAAGAGCTTGTAATAGTTTGTGCTATAGGCGACAAGTAAAATAAAAATTTGCTTCCGTATATGGCAGCAGTTTTTAACCTTTTTGCGCCATGTCTCAAAACGATAGCTGAAAAAAAATGTCCCTGTTTACCGTAAAAATAATTTAATATCATATCATTTGGCGAATTCTTTGCAATAAAATACTCATACGTGTGGCATTTACTAAAACGTTTCTAATCTGTATGAGATGATGTCATTGGTCTTTATGCGTCATAATTCAATGAGTTGATGATTAATTACTTTCCAATCTATAGCAAGATTAGTAATTAATGGTACCGTGTAATTAGGAATAGTTCAGTTGAGCCGCAAGATGACGCAGTTTTGAGCCACAGAACGTTCTCATAATGACAATCATCAATTTCTTGTCGCTAGCACCTGGGCCACGCAGACAGTTCAGCTGAGGTGGGGACTTTAGTTTGCATTATTGAGCAGAGTGTAAGGATCAGGTTCCCCCGCAGGGGGACGCATGGGGTCACAACTTGGGAGTCTCTGCATGATCTCTAGCTGCTTAAGGACACCTGGAATTCCCAGATGTTCAGCAGTTCCAACGGTGTTTAACTTTGGTGATCACGCGAGAACCGGTGTATCTGACGCTTTTAGGTCGTAACCTTTGACACAGTAATATCCCTACCAGCAAGAACGCAGGGAATCTTACATTTACTCTGCACAATCTTAACATCGTTCAATGCAATTTTGGTTCCTGGGTAGTGAGCGTTATTCTCTGATTGCTGACTTGTAAAAAGTATACGAAATGACTGTTCGTTTCCAACCTTTCTTTTGTGACCGAGACAGTGATATTCCTATAGAATTATTTTTCTCACTTTATGTGAATGAAATGTGCTACATTGTTCTTTTGTTCCATTGGGAGGTAGTGGGTGTCCAGTTATCTATATGGCACTGTCCTGTTGACAAAAACAAAGTTTCAAAGGAATCATTGATATTTTAGATACTTTTCACTAAAAATCAATCAGAAAGCCTCTGTCCAACGACGGACGTACATTTTCTTATATTTTGCTGACCATAGTTTTAAATATGATCTCTGAGGATCAACATTATGAGTTGTAATGTCCAGCAGCTGTCTGTCATTCTTGCAACGTGACCAGCCCATTGCCATTTGAGTTTTTTATGGACTCTATGATATCCCTGACTTATCATCATCAGGTTTTGAATGTCCGTTGTTGGACATAGACCTTCCCAAGGATTCAACAAACTTCTCTCATGGGCGTCGCGGAGCCAGTACTTTCTGAATTTCTATAACTCATCTCTCCATCTAATATTTTACTGGCTTCGGTTTTGCATGTGATATTGGGGATCTATGTCGTGAGTCACGATGTCAATCGGTTGTCTGCTATTCTTGCAACATGGCCTACCCATTTCCATTTAATTTTTCTAATAGGTTCTATGATGTCCCTGACTCCTGTCTTTTCCCGGATGTACTGTGTTGTCTTGTGGTCTTTTCATGGAGCCCCAGCATCATTCTTTCATGTGCACGTTGCATGGTTCTCAATTTGCGGATCTGTCTCTAGGTTAGGTTCCATGTTCCAGCTCCATAAGTGACAATTATGAGAATGCATTTGTTATACTAACTTCTTTTTAGGATTAATGGGATCTTCTTATTTCTAAAAGTTGAGCTGTCTCAGCCAAAAGTTTGCCATCCTAGCGTTATTCTCCGCTTGATTTCTTCTTCTTTTGAGGGTCTCATGAAGATTCATTACCCTAGGTAGATGTAGTGATCTACTTCCTCCAGTTCTGTGTCCTTGACTTTGATATTTGTGTTTCTATCTCTGATGTGATTGTTGCACATGATTTTTGTCTTGATGAAGTTCATGTGTAGGCTAACATTCTTGCTCTCTTTATTGAGTTCATCTATCATTGGTTCGAAGTCGTGTAAGTTCTCTGCGAAAAGGGGAATGACGTCTGCAAATCTGAGACTGCTCAGAAACTCGCTGTCTTTTCAAATCCCTTTACCCTCCCAGTTTAGTCTTCAGAAGATCATCTCGAGGCAGGCTGTGAAGAGTTTGGGTGAGCTGGTATCATCTTGTCTTTACTTTTGCTTTTTGTAATATCCATGTTTTGTTGACCAGGATTCTCCCATGTGCGCGTTGCATGGTTCTCAGTTTGAAGGCCAATGTTTTGCTTCGCTTTCATGCTTCGAATCCATAGGTGACTATCGGGAGGATCCATTGGTTGCAAACCCCTTATTTTTAGGACTAATGAGTTGTTTTTTTTCTTGCTTGCTTTATCGAAGGCTTGCCAACCTAAAGTAATTCTTTGCTTGATCGCTTCTTCTTTTCAGTGTATCAGGGTTTAGAGATGTGCCATACTCGTTTCAGGCGTGAGACACACACACACACACACACATATATATATATATATATATATATATATATATATATATATATATGTGTGTGTGTGTGTGTGTGTGTGTGTGTGTGTGTTTGTGTGTGTTCATTTTTACGATTTGTAGCTACGCTTTGACGGAATGTTTCGTTTTCTTAACTCTTATACCAATTAATCAAAATGTGTTAGTCCCTCGAAAATTTGCGAAGACAGCAGAACATTTCAAGTGTTGCGATATGTAGTAAAGTAGATAAAATATATTGAAGCTCTATTTCATGAATTTCAACCAAATTTAAAATATAAAGCACTTTAGATTTGACCATAAATACAAAAAATTAGTGGATACATAGATAGATGCGTACTTGGATAGAAATATAGATGGATAGATGAAGACTAATTTTAGTACAACTAATGCACTATAAAATTATGTAATAAGAAAAGAAATCGTTGGCTTGGTTTCAAATAATTGTTCACCGTTCAGTTAATGGATTTGGAGTGTTTTAAACTGAAGATTTAGAATCAATGAAACTTGAAAGTGTTCTTTGATATTCTTTTCAATAAGGAAAAGAATGCTGTACGAAGAGAAGGGAACGGAATGCGCGCCAAGTATGAAGCTGGATGCGCATTGAAATAAAGAGGAATGAACACATACAAGAATTATGGCCAGATAAGAGACGTACGTTTAATACAAGAATAAGGATGAGGTACGTGTACGGGTAACGTTAATACGATCGATCGTGAGAAGTACTGATAGGAAATGAGATAGTAAAAAGTAGGAGTTCTCTTGTCTTGATAGTGCTAGCGTCGAAGTTGTAGCGTAGTTGTGTGAACGCGTGGATTCTGTATGGTTAGATTGCTCCCTGATACGCAGAAACCGGGTTCAGTGTGTGAGCCTTACTACCAAGTAAGTGAGTTAACTTGGGGGCTATTCTCAGACGCTGTTAGGCTCTCGACGAACAGACTATGAAAGACATAGAACATGAGAGGAGGAAAGAGAGTGGAAGAGTAACCGGCCACGAGGGCCGGGGCCAGAGGCATTGCCAGGTACGAATACTGGCGCCAAGGAGCATTGAGCCAGGGAGAAGGAAAGAGAGAATGGCCGGCTGCAGAAGCCGGGGCTAGAAGTGTACCCAGCTAGGGGTGCTGGAGCTAGTGAGCATTGGACCATGTGCGTCCAGGGGTTTTATAGGGGTCGTCAGAGGAAGTGACGTTTTGGATATCTGGCTAAAAGAAGACTTTCGTACTCAATTCCTAACTAAAAATATAGGGGGCACTACAGAGTTTTGAGTATATTTTTGAAATAGCTGATAGTTATTTTAGTATGGATTTTCTCACGTTCTTTTGGTAAGTGAATTTTGGCAGGGCCTTGATTTAGAGCCAGGAACAGACCAATAGATAAAAGACTGATCAATTTTATGTTATATAGATAAGTCAAATTGATATTGGAATGGCAAATTTTGATTATTTTTTTTATTTTCAATTGTAATTTCCCTTATCAGCAGAATAGCGTATCAGAAACCCACTTTACATAATTTTTCGATGGTGTCAGAGAAAAGTGGGTTCAAAAAGAAATATTCAAATGAAGTTTTAGCCATTTCATTGTTACACACGTCATGATAATCAAATCAAAACGAGATAAAATGATTGAAAACTTCAGATCATTCTAAATGGAGATATTGAATCTAAAGTAAGCATTTTTGTTGGCTACTCTCACTACCACTGTGGTGCCATCTCCAACCTCATCTTAATCGGCATAGTACCAAGTCTTACTTTCAGCTTAAGTCTAGCTTGATATTATAGGTGTGTTTTAAAAGAGGTTTGCACCGGAAGTAGATCTTATAACCGACTGAAAACAGGAGTGAAGACGAAGTCCTTCGTTGTGAACTGAGTTACGGTTCGAAGAACCAGATGTTATTCTGATAAATTGTACGACAGAGGCGAACATACAACAATCGGCCACCCGTCAGGATTACGTCAATACAAAATTGGTGACATAGGAAAATCGACAATTTTATATTCCATGTCCAAATTAAATTCTGCTTTCGAACTTCTCTCCCTTTTTTAACATAAATATTTCAATCAGTGAACGGCGCTGGCAAAGATATTATACGCTCTCAGAGAGCCTTCTAGTTGATATGATACGTGTACGATTCAGTCAAACTTAGCCATTGTCTCAAAGTAGATTAATCTCCAAGGAGTGGGGTCTGGTTTGTCATTCAATAGAAACCAACGTAGTTTGCTGCATGTTGTGTTGGGGGTAATCAATTAGAATATTGGATAAAAGGCGATCGAAGAATAAGTCATTTTTTCACCTTTCGTTGGGGAGTGACCGCACAATATCCTGGATTTTCTCTAGAGCATGAGCGCTGCCAGTAACATAGTAAGGAACCAATAAACTTCTGTTGCAAATTGAACCCCTTTCTAAAAACATTTAGTGAGTGAATCTTTTTAAAAGGTTCTGTTTCTAAACATTAAAAGGAGTAAATATATACATTTTCAGCCTTTCAAGTCCATTGGTGCAGACTGTGTGCATGGCATATAGATAGATAGATAGATAGATAGATAGATAGATAGATAGATTGATAGATAGATAGATAGATAGATAGATAGATATGAATGGACTCAGATAGATAGATAGATAGATAGATAGATAGATAGATAGATAATTAGATAGATAGATATGAATGGACTCAGATAAATAGATAGATAGATAGAAAGATAGATAGATAGATAGATAGATAGATAGATAGATAGATAGATAGATAGATAGATAGATAGATATGAATGGACTCAGATAGATAGATAGATAATTAGATCGATAGATATGAATGGACTCAGATAGATAGATAGATAGATAGATAGATAGATAGATAGATAGATAGATAGATAGATAGATAGATAGATATTAACAGAAATGAATAGATGGATTTATGAGTTGATAGATATGAACAAACTGAGACAGATTTATGCATAAATGGATAAGAACAGACTCAGATAGATAGATAGATAGATAGATAGATAGATAGATAGATAGATAGATAATTAGATAGATAATTAGATAGATAGATATGAATGGACTCAGATAGATAGATAGATAGATAGATAGATAGATAGATAGATAGATAGATAGATAGATAGATAATTAGATAGATAATTAGATAGATAGATATGAATGGACTCAGATAAATAGATAGATAGATAGAAAGATAGATAGATAGATAGATAGATAGATAGATAGATAGATAGATAGATAGATAGATAGATATTAACAGAAATGAATAGATGGATTTATGAGTTGATAGATATGAACAAACTGAGACAGATTTATGCATAAATGGATAAGAACAGACTCAGATAGATAGATAGATAGATAGATAGATAGATAGATAGATAGATATTAACAGAAATGAGTAGATCGATAGATTCATGAATAGATAGATATGAACAGACTGAGATAGATAGATAGATAGATAGATAGATAGATAGATAGATAGATAGATAGATAGATATGAACCGACTGAGATAGATAGATAGATAGATAGTTAGATAGATAGATAGATAGGTAGGTAGGTAACCAGCCAGGCAACTTCACTTGGAAATTTGAAAAAACTATGTTGACTTATTTAGTGCCAGTTTTATTTGACAATTTCCAATTCAGAATGGTAGTTATAAACGAAACCAGATAGAGATGTGCAGTTTATGGTGTCAGGAGATTCACTGTAATAAAAACCAGGGAGAAATGGTTTAAACATTTGCAACACGATGCTACCGATAGATTTAATTATATCATAATAATTATGTATCATCTGATGCAATTTCTTTCATTGTTCGTATCAGTTTACACCGTAATTACTCTTGTATATAGATCAATTTAGCTGAACGATATAATATCAGGCCATCCACAATTCCTTTGTCAACTCATTAAGCTCACGGGTGTGGCAAATGTAATTGTTATTTAATGCTCGATAAAAGCTCCCACCTATTCCAAGGTAATCCATTATCCAAGTTATCCACTGCACGACAATAGCTCCGACTCATCGATAGAACTGAGTAGCGATCACACTAAAACAAAAAAATTGAGTTAGCTATGAAGCTGCAATGGAGGATTTTCTCGTTATTTGCAGTGAGTGGGTAAGGAAGTATCATCCATTTTTCAATATTTTTTTCACGTCAATCAATATATGATTCATGGACGTTTCGTTCTGTTTTCTAACTAGGATCAGAAGAAAAGGTTCCCTCTTGGCTTGAACCTTCAACCTGACGTTTTCAACTCTCTGCTCATTACATAACAAGACTGAATTTGAAAAGACTTTCAAAGATGAATTTCCCCATTGTCAATATGACGTCAAAACTAATTTCATCTCAATCTAAGGTCAGCATAAAACATAGTTGTCCAAAACAGAACAATTGCTCACTGATATCGTCCAATTATATAAGTTGTTTTTTGGGGGGGGGGTAGGTGTAACACCCGATTATTCTCAAGTTTTATTTCACCTTCCAATGGTCACTTCCATCAACGCACACACATATATATTTATATAATATCAATAATATAGTTAGTAACTTCGATAGTTATTTCAAATTTAGAATGAAAAATACTTTCAAAGGTATCAAAAAATTCCATTTTGCTTTATTATTTTAACCAAAAAGATTCTATCCTCTCTAGATCTGATTTCAACGACACTGATAAAAAATTTGAAAAATTCTCCAGGAGAAAAATGTTGGAAATGAAAGAACCTGTTGAGATACAAGCATAAAATATTTATTTGCCTAAATGCGAATTAATCCTTGTGAAAAAAATTTACATATGAATTCAATTTTTTTTTTTCAGAAAAGAAATCAACTGAACTCTCCTCAGTGGAAGAGTCCATCGTATCGATTGGTAAGTGTATTAACAGAATTCTGACCTTTAACTTCGATGGCATAATTCAGTTCTCTCTAGGATACTACAAATTCTTTGGCTTCTAATACATGGAAATTTGGTTCATATCTTTTTTCTTGTTTGACTTCAATGGCATTTATTTCATCTCTTTATGCCAATATTGAAGATATGCTGATTTTCCGGGACGTAGATAGATTGTATTATATTCCGAAATTAGTGCTGGTTCCATGATGAGTTGTCTTTTTTGTTTAGCTCTTCGTTCAATTGCTTTGAATCATTAAATTATACATTGTTGGAAAAAGGTATATATATATATATATATATATATATATATATATATATATATATATATATATATATATATATATATATATATATATATGTCATCAGGTGACATCATCAGAGAGAGGGGACAGAATAGTCGCCTGAAAAATGTTCATATAATTTTTTTTTGTAATTCTCTTTCTAATGAACCATCTGTCTGTTCACACAAATCTCTGAGAGTACCCGATGAATTTCTATAAAATCCCGTGGAAGGATAGGCAATGGGCGACAGAGGAAGTGATTTAATTTTGGGGCGGATCCATGCATAATTATCTTGCCTGACGATGACGTTGACATAGGTATGCCTTGCTTGAGTGTTTTTATATTAGTTTCATTGCACGTTTTTTAAAGACACTGAATAAAATATTTTTGAGGTACTGACGCATATTTTCTTCATATCATAAGACGGATTGGAAAAAAACTAAAAACTAAAGACGAAAAGAATTGTTTGTAAATGCAGGCTTATGTCATCACGTTCAACAATATGGAAGAATCATGGATGAAAATTATCAGTACAAAATGATCACCAAGATTCAAGATATCCTGGAGTGGGCGGAAAACCATGAGTTGCCGCACCAGGTGACAGCGCTATGTATGTCCGACATTAGAAATCAGGAAAAATGGATTGCGTTTGGTCAGGAGTTACCACAAGGGATTCTGACAGAACAGGGCTATTCGCATGTAGCTAGAGATTGCATACCTCTACCAAATCCTATTTTCATTACAAATTTAATAGAAACCAGTTCATACAGATCCTCGATGCAGGGGGATGAACATTTCTATATCCACAACAAAATCTAATCATTTTTTTAAAACCCACTGGATGTGATTGAAACTCATTTCGGAAATACTGTGTGGATTGATATGAGTTGGAAAATATAAATGTATGAAAATATATATATATATAGGTTTCAATCTATAATAGTTCCTGGATCCATCCCCTAATATAATCATCCCTTTCTGATGCCATATTCTACCCTTCCACAAAATTTCATTGGCATTCATTGATGACTATTGGAGACACAAATATATATACCTTTTCCAACTTCGTTGGTAGAGGTAATTTATATTTATAGCAAAAATCATGTTCATTGCTTTTCTGTGGATTTTGAATTAATCTTCATCAGAACTTTCGACAGCAATTATTATTTACTTTGGCTCATAAACTGAAGAAGTAAAGTTTAATTCGTCCTGGAAATACACAAATTTATTTCAATATGTCAACTCTACTATGCGTAACGCAGCGCCCTGAAATTAATATGGCTTTCCGTTTTATTATCAAGGAAAATAATTCTGGAATTTATTTAAATATGATTCTTTATTCATATAAACATTATACTTCGAAAATGTGTGCATTATATAGTAAATATGATTTTTTTTTAATCATTTGTAAATAAATTTAGAATTCAATTTTGTGCAGGGACGTTCTGTCTGGAAGAGAATATGGTTTGGGAAATGAATACGGGACGTTGAGTTTTATGATCAGGTTGCCAGGAAGCAGGGCAAAAAATCGATTCTCTTGAAAGTCAGTTCTGCCTGAATTATTAAAATTCATCAGAGTTGAACTTTCATTTTTATTCTTTTCGTTTTTTCATAACTTCGAAACAAAGCAAAAAACAAAAATGATGATGATGATGTTAATGATGATGATTGCAAATATCAATAAACATTGTTAACAGAATTTTTAGTACCTATGACCGTTACTGACATACTGAAAATATTAAAAGTTTCTGCATTTTTTTTTTCACTTATTTAGTTCAAAATTTGTTTTTTGTTTTTTTTTCTTTTTAGCTGCACTCTAATATCCGAGGAGAATTCTTTTTCAATCTATTAAAGCCAGAAAGTTGTTGGTTTTTATTAATAATAAAAAAAAAGAGGTTTTAATCGGAGAGTTCTGTACTATAATGATGGACGTATACTTTCCAACATTTTTGCAGGGGCACAGATGGAGTTGCCTCCCCTATTCCAGTTATTTTCTCCAACACAACCAACACCAATTTTCTTTTTGGAGAACTGCATGCTGCTGGCGAGATAAACTTAACGAAGAAAGCAAAAAAGTCGGCCTACACACGAACTTCAGTAAAACAGAAATCCTGTGCAATAATCATATTGAGAATTTGTGTGTAGGGAGCGAAAAGTGTTCTGTGACACAAAACTGATTTTAGGCTAATTACGCAATCTCATTATAATTTGCAGAAAGTCTGTCTGCTTTTTTGTCCGTCTTTCTGTACTCACCAACCACAAAACTACCAGGTATAAATCCATTAAATTTTCTGTGAATACAGATATGATCCCCGGGAGTGTTTTCAGCATCCTACTAGATATGTCTTTAAGGGGTTTCAAATAAGGTTGGGTGTATTAATCAAAAACATACCTTTTGATGACGTGACGAAAAAATTATTTTCTTTTCTCAACTCAATTTTTAAAGATTTGACATTATAAAAAAGAATCTTTATTATTTTTCATTTCTTTTTAGGGGGTCGAAATAGGAGAAAGAGGTAGTTTTCTCTTTTTTTTTTTTTTTTTTCCAAAATTTCTTTTATTTTCAGGGTCAAAATTAATGGATGATTTTTTTTCTTTCTTTTAGGGGTCGGGATCCAAGGGATCTTTTGTTTACTTCTCGAGTTCATAATTGAGGGGGAAATTTATTTTCACTCTTGGGAGTTCAAATCGAGGGGTATTTTTTTTTCTTAGTTTTAGGTGTCAGTTATTTTTGTTTTTTTGTTTTCCTTTTCACTTTGAGGAGTCTAAATTAAGATGTAATTTCCTTGATTTGGGGATAAGAAAGCAAGGGAGTTTTTTCTGACTTTTATGGCTCGAATGTGAGGAAAAATTTTTTCTCATTTTTAAGGTACTAAGTTAAGGGGTCAAAGAGAAGATTATTTTTCCCACTTCCAGGGTTTGAAATCAAACGGATTTTTCTCGGACAGGGAGTACTTTTGAAGGACATAGTCGGGGGGAAATATTTTTCACTTATAAAGGTCCAAATTTAGTAGTAAATTTTTTTCTATTTTTACAGGTCAAAAAGCAACGGATTTTTTCATCTTCAGGGGTAAAAATTGAAGGGAAAATCAATCATACATTTAGGTGATCCAAGTCGAGGGGTAGATTTTCCTTCACTTTTAGGGGTCCACATCAAAGCGCATTTTTTTTTTTCATTTCTAGAGGTCAAAACGGGGGTGGGCATCAAGCGTTCTCTCTCGATTGTGACTTTTTCAGAAGTAAAAATCAAGTGGAAATTTTCCAAAATCACTTGATAAAATTTTCAGCATTAACCCTCGCAACCCTTACGAACTTTCTACCATTTTTCAACATCAGATCCCTCTTCTTCCTGAAAATAAGTCCCATTTTTCATTTTGCCCGTTTTCATTTTAGCCCCCATGATCCCTTCACTAATATCAACCCCTTTTCTTATATTACCCCGTTTTATTACACTAGCCGAATATCCTTCAAGACCCTTTTTACCTAACAGTGTAAAACAATTTTAAATACAAATTAGATTAAACGTTATTTGTTTTCCATTTATCTATCTTTCTTTTTCTTTTGGGGGTAGCAATTAACTTGGCCTGTGAGGGTGGGTATTTAGTCCAGTACTATTTATTATTGATTTTACTGTAGATTCCATACTAACTTTTTGAAAACAAATTAAATGAAACACTATCTGAATTCTATCTATCTATGTTTCAATTTATCTATCTATCTATCTATCTATCAATCCATCCATCCATCTATCTATCTATCTATCTATCTATCTATCTATCCATCCATCCATCCATCTATCTATCTAT
This sequence comes from Thysanoteuthis rhombus, assembly GCA_963457665.1. Taxonomy (NCBI): domain Eukaryota; kingdom Metazoa; phylum Mollusca; class Cephalopoda; order Oegopsida; family Thysanoteuthidae; genus Thysanoteuthis; species Thysanoteuthis major. Next base: position 32,952,663 of record OY735224.1, read on the forward strand.
CTATCTATCTATCGTACTTTATCAATGAATTATGAAATGAAAATGATTTCTTTTTTCCACTTCCAGAGTTCTTCGAAGTTTATTCTAAAAATCATTCGAATTTCTAGAAATGTTGTATGTTAAAAACTTTAAAAACTATATTGTTTTTATTGATGGATGCTTTTTTTCTGCACATGTTACGGCTGTTTAGGCCATTTTCAACATCCCTGTTCTCATCTCTTACTTTTTTATCACAGCAATACTTCTGTTTGTAATGTAGTCAGGTATTTTGAATTTGAAATTTGGATTCAATTTATCAGATCGTCGATTTTTCCCATGAGTGTCCTTCAAATATTGACGTCAATTATTTGCTATTGCTTCAATATCGTTTGGTTCTGTCAAATCCTTCTGTCTCAATGATCCTTCAAATCTATTTTTATAAAGTTGGCAAATGATAATTCGTTTAATGACATAGTTTTTTTCGTTTTCCTACTCAAAGTCGCAAGTTGAATTCAATTTTCCTAATTGATTCAAAGCACGTGTTTTAGTCAGAAAGCATTTGTGGCTTTTCCTGAAGGAAGAACACTCCAAAAGTATTCTCTGATTTTGAAATTACAGACAAGAGTGGATCATAATAGTAAGAACAATTATATTTGGGGAATTGTTTAATTTCTGTTTACGTTCGTTGCTTTTTGAAGAGAACTTGGTACCATCAATATATTAGCAGCCTTCCAAATTATTCAAATCCTATACATAAGAAAAGAGAAGGGAGAAAAAAAGCCCTCAGTCCAAAACCTGCGACATCGTCCACACAGTTTTTGATAACATTTGGCAATATTTGTTTATGTAACGTTAGTAATTGTTTCCAATCGCTTAACAGTTTAGTTTGACTCTTAGTGAGGATCGAACTCGTCACAGTTTTAATGGTCAGCATCATAAGTTCGACCCTTGTTGCGCTGGATTTCACGGAATTACCCAAATATTAAGAGATTTTACGAAAACTCTTTGCATTTCATGAAATCACTATTTTCACAATTCATCATCAATCTTTTAACGCCTGTCGTTGGACATAGACTTTCCCCAGGATTTGCCACACTTCTCTATCATGGGTGTCGCGGAGCCAGTACTTTCTGAACTTGTCTAGCTCGTCTCTCTATCTAATATTCTGCCAGCCTTGGTTTCACATGTTATCTCGGGGGATCAATGTCGTGAATCATGATGTCCATGCACAAACAAAATTCAGTTAGATATCTTGGGTCATTTGTGCAGCTAAGGACAGCTAGATACTTTTGGGCAGGGCTCCTTGAATGGCCCCTCTTCAACATTAAGTGAGATTTGATGTAAAAGGAGAACCTACAATAAATATACATACAATATCATTTGATTGGTTAAAAACAACCAAGAAAGCTGGGTTATTATTCATTCAATTCGTGTATTTTACAACTATCATTGTTATTGTATGATATCAGTATAACTTCAATAGGCTAACAACTATTTATAAAGCTTTGTCAGGGCTCTGCTCAATCGGTGACTCAAAGGTATTTTCAGATGATCCTTTTCCCCGTCCTTTCGTAGTGTAGTGCCCACCTTTCCTGCTAAAGAAAATTATTCATATACGGAGTTATCTGCCCTTTGGAAAGGATCTACATCTAACCCCTATATCTCTGTAGAAACGGTAAATTCCTCGTTCCTCTTTTTGGCGTCACACCGAACTGCCAGTCAGATAGCTGATTCTCATCTTTACGATATTTAAACTGTGGCGGTAAATCTCTCTCTCTCTCTCTCTCTCTCTCTCTCTCTCTCTCTCTCTCTCTCTCTCTCTCTCTCTCTCTCTCTCTCTATTCCGACGACCTCGTGGTAAGCTCATCTCTTCTCCTTTCTCTCTTTAGTTAGGATAGTTAATATAGTTTTTATACACACTTTGTTCTTACACATGCATCATCACATATTCATCTCAAGAACACATCCTATCTAAGTTAAGCAGTCTTATCGTAATTAGGTTGGACTTCCTAATATAACTTCATAGTGGCTACAACTAGGATGACCATACTGACGGACATTCTATAGACTCTATCTCACATTTACATTCCTTTCCCTTCATCCTTCCTATCTCTACTTTTCTATCCTGGTAGATCCCTCCACATATTCATGTCGGCAGAAACTCCGGTCCTTGTTTATCTTAATTCACTCTTGAATTAAACCTGGGACTGTTGTTTACTTCTTTGTTTGTTCTTATTTCTTAGTTTTGTTAACGATCCAACTAACCGTGTACTAACTTTGTTTTTGTGCTTAAACAACGAACACGCTGCTTACCAAGATTTATCTCCTTAGATCAATTCTGGTTATTTACATGTTAGGGGGCTAATATATCTAACAGCCTAAATTTGGCTCCCGACAATGAAGTAGCTATGTCTCTGTCTTGTCTCGGAAGTCTTGTGTCAATCTAGGCTATATATACACCGTAAATACTGAAACAGAATATATTTGATATTTACTTAAGGAGTTGAAACATGGAACTTAACCAAGAGACAGACCTACGAACTGAGAAGCATGCACTGCGCACATGAGAGAATCATGCTCAACCTTACATGGGGAGATCACAAGACAGCACTGTATGTCAGGAAGAAAACAGGAGACCGAGACATCATAGAAAAAACTCAAAGGGCAATGGGCCATATTGCAAAAATAAAAGACAACTGATAGACACAACTCACACCATTGATCCCCAGAGATCATATGCGAAACTGAGGCCAACATAGTACAAAATAGAGTGATGAACTAGGCAAATTCAGATGATACTGGCACTGTATGTCAGGAAGAAAACAGGAGATTGAGACATCATAGAAACTATTTAAAAAAACTCAAACGGCAATGGGCAGGCCATGTTGCAAGAATGAAAGACAACCGATGGACATCACGACTCACACCATGAAACCCCAGGGATCACATGAGAAATCGAGGCTGACAGAATACAAGATGGAGAGAGGAACTAGACATATTCAGAAAATACTGGCTCCACGACGCCCATGATAGATAATTCTGGCGAATCCTGGGGAACGTCTATGTCCAACGACGGACGTTAAAATACTGATGATGATGATGGAGTTTAACTTAGTTTACCCTAAATAACGGGGTCCAAAGAGAAGATTGAGCTCATCGAAGTAACAATGATCAGTATCGCAAGCTCAACTATTTTTACACTGATTGTGAACTTAAACTAATTAGATATGCATAACTAAAGACTTCACAAAATCACTGATTTCACAATCGTCGTACTATTAGGTACAGAAGCAGAAGCAAAACTCTGTTGATATCTACAGACTGGAATTACGGAGTGAATTACTTGGATTAGTCAGAAGAAACGGACTAACAAAAATAAGATCGATTTTTCTCTTCTGATCGTCCTTTCTTATTTGTCTTAAAAGAACAAATTCCGGAGGAGCCTCGAGAAGTCGTTTAGAGAAGGAAAAGAATATACAACTAATAAGAACCTCTCCTTTGTAGTGATTGCACTTTTCAAAGATACGTCTGACTTGTTTTGCTTGAACAAAGTACATTCTTGGTTAACAGAAAAAAATAATAATACCGTTTGTATATACTAATTAAGTCTTCATTCTTTTAGCCACAATAAAAGCTGCATTATCAACAAGTGATCTCTATACAGTATCTAAAGCGATTACAATGAGTTCGCTACAGTTGACCGCTCCCGGCTTTTTCATACTTCTGCTTCAGTTTCTCTCTCTCAGCGTCTTAATCAAACGGACAGCCACTATCTGTACCCTTCCCTCTCTTTAATTCCTAATGCCAGGAATCGAAGTCTTTCTTGGCAGAACTTCATCGCTAGATCTCTCTATTGTAGGTATCGCAGTGCCAATATCTGTGCCCTATATAAATCATCGCACCATTTTCTTTTTTGCTGTCCAGCGGCGGCCTGGCATTCTTTTAAAATGCCCTGCTAAATACCATCTGGGTTTTCTATTGGTTTCTATGATAATTTCGACTCCCGTTTCTTCTCTGACATAATGTGCTGTCTTGTGATCTTTCCATGTGACACCAAGCATGATCCTCTAATGTGCACAGCGCATGGATCTTAATTTGAGAGCCAATTTTTTATTTATGTTCCATGTTTCAGCTCCATAGGTGACTATCAAGTGAATGCGTTGGTTATAGACTTTTCCTTTTAAGACTAATGCGATATCCTTGTTTTTAAATGTTGAGATTGTTATAACGAAAGCTTTCCAATTTAAAGGAAGATTTTTCGCTTCTTTTGGGGATTCCTTAGAGAATCCTTGTCCCAGGTAACTTCATCGACCAGATAGAAAAGCTGCTTGTTCTATTACAAACGTTTATGTTATGTTTGAAAGTTATCAAATACAGGCCCCAATAAAACTTTAATGGGGTCCAACAGATAACATTTTTTCAAGGGCACGACTTTTTCTGTACTTTCCAAATTGAATCAAAAATGAAATATGAAGCTTGATTTAACGTAAAATCCTTGATATATTAATAATCGTTAAATAACAAATCCGTACTGAACATTCTGAATACTTAAAGGGACATACGTAGCATGATGAATCCTGTAGTGAACTGAAATGCTGGCAAACATATATAAAAATATAAGGATATTTTATGACATTTTTTTAGAGACCTTAAAATCTTGAAACCCTGTGCAACTGCACTGTTTATGCTGCCTCAAGTACTGATCTAATCACATTGCTTTTGAACATGCATCAAAAATATTTTATCTGATATTAGTTTAGATTGTTGAAAGATGCAGATTATGATTTTAAAAATGGACCGGTTACATCATCATCATCATCATCGTCATCATCATCGTCATCATCATCATCATCATCATCATCATCATTCTCATCATCATTATTCTCATAAAATCCGTCGTTGTACATAGACCTTCCCAAGGATCCGCCACATTTCTCTATCCTTGGCGTCGCGGAGCCAATAGTCTCTGAATTTGTCTAGTTTGTCGCTCCCTCTTGTATTTTGTTGGCCTCGGTTTCTCATATGATATTTAGGGATCCACATTGTGCATCGCGATGTCCAGCAGTGATCTGCAATTCTTACAACATGACCAGCCCATTGCCATTTGAGTTTTTCTGATGGTTTCTATGATGTTCTTTTTTTTTCTAACATGAGGTTGAACATGATTCTCTCATGTACACGTTGCATGTTTCTCGGTTTCGGGGCCAGTGTCTTGGTTAGTGTTTTATATGATGCCTCGGACTCTGCTTTTCTCCCTGATATACTGGACTGTGTTGTGATCTCTCCATTTGTGGTGGAGCATGGTTATTTAAAGTGCATGCTGTATGCTTCTCAGTCTGCTGGTCAGTTTCTTGGATAGGTTCCATGTTTCAGCTCCATGGGTGACTATTGAAAGGATATATTGGTTTTATACCCTTTTTTCTAGGATCTCAATGGGATTTTATTTTTTTAAGGTTGAGCTTGCTCTGCCGAAGGTCTGCTATCCTATGGTGATTCTTCGCTTGATTTCTCCTTCTTTTGAGGATTCCATGCAGATTTGTTGTCCTAAGTAGACGGAATAGACTCCTTTTTTCCAGTTTTAAATTTTTTATTTTTATCCTTATGTCGTTATTTCTGACGTGATTGTTGCACATGAACTGTATTTTGCAGAGGTTCATGTGTAGGCCAACTTTCTTACTTCCTTCATTTAGTTCATGTAGCATTAGTTGGACATCGTGTCGGTTTTCTGCATAAAGCAAGATGTTGTTGGTGAATCTGAGGTTGCTCAGATATTCGCCGTATATTTTGATTCCTTTATTTTCCCAGTCTAGGTGTCTGAAGATCATCTCGAGGCAGGCTGTGAAGAGTTTGGCTGAGATGTTATCACCGTGTCTTACCATTTTGGGAAACTGGAAGGGCTCCGAGTCTTTATGTAGCTTGATATAGGAACTGATGTGGTGTATACGTTGCAATACTTTGAAGTATACGGGGTCGACATCAACAAGGTTTAGAAAAAAACATTCTTAGTTTATAAATAAGGATCTGGGTAACAGTCGTACTCAAATCTTATTCTTTATTTTCTGATCGACTCCATTTGTTTGTTCATTGCCAAAGAGGGATCAATCTGAGAAAAGGTTGCAATAGAATCCAACAAATAAATCTGAGATTAAGGTAAAAAATAGTAATAAATTTTTAAGAAGTGATACTTTATAGATATTTGCTAGATCAAATGAGATCATGGAGATTGTATTGCTGTATTTTTTTTTTCAATGTTGAGGGTCTGCCATAGAAATAAGTATCCTTACTCCTGCCTCTTCTGGGCTCGATCACTGACTCTGCCGTGATTGCACTTTTCATGTACATGTTTGACTTGTTTGCTGTGAGAAAGTACATTCCTAGTTGATGTAGAAGAAGAAGAAGAAGAAGAAGAAGAAGAAGAAGAAGAAGAAGAAGAAGAAGAAGAAGAAGAAGAAGAAGAAGAAGAAGAAGAAGAAGAAGAAGAAGAAGAAGAAGAAATAAAAAAAGGGGTGAAGAATGAATGAAGAGACGAAAAGAACCGAGAAAAGAAAGAAGAGAAATGCAAAGAAGAGGAAAAAGAAAAAGAAATAAAAGAAGAGGAAGAAAAAGAAATAAACAAAAAGGACAAAAAAGAAAAAACAGAAAAAGAGGAGGAAGAAGAAGAAATAGACAAGAAAAAAAGACAAAAATAGACGATAAAGAGGGAGGAGAAGAAATAGACAAAGAAGTGGAAGAAGAAAAATTGTACGAAGAAGATGAAGAAGGAGAAATAGACGAGAAAGACAAAGAAGAAAGAAGACGAAAAGGGCGAAGGAAAGAAAGACAGAAAGGACAAAGAACACAACTGATTGTATAGATGAATCAATTGTCTCCTCTTTTGAATACAATAAAAGCTTCATTATGAACAACTGGACTCTGTTCAGTGACTAATACGATTACAATGAGTTCGTTATTGCCGACCACTTCTGGATTTTCCGTACTAGTTGAGTTTCCCGTCCTACGCAGTGATGGAAATTAGGTTATTCGGGATATAATAGCCGAATTAGAAAGATGCACTATCTTTTTGTAAATACGAAACCTTATCGTAAAAAGATTGTACTTTTAAAAAATTTACAATTTCACGGATAATTTTTATTTCATATATATATATATATATATATATATATATATATACACACACTCACACACACACACACACACACACACACATATATATATGTATTAGTGAAATAATAGATTCATTACACAGGCACACTTATGGTTCCGCCCTTTAGGCTTCTTCTGGCGAATCATAAAGACAGAAGGGCAGCAGCACAAGCGTGCCAGAGTAGCAAATCTATCAGTTGACCTTATTAAAAGATCTATGCTAACTAAATGTTATATATATATATATATATATATATATATATATATATATAGAGAGAGAGAGAGAGAGAGAGAGAGAGAGAGAGAGAGAGAGATGTGCGTGTGTGTATGTGCTCATTTAAAGTCTATTTATCAAACAAAAAACTATATACTAAGAATGTACAATGAAATATAGATAAAAATTAGATGTTTACTTCTATTAAACTTATTTATCAAACCAGATTTAATCGACGCACGTAAATTTTTATCGGCTAAATCAGAAAAAGTTTGCAAAATCTTGCCGAAGGATTTTGCAACTCCAGGAGTAATTTTCCCCCGGAAAAAAATGGGGATGTGCAGCACCCTAGTAACCCATTCAATACGCCCCAACGTTTGTCTTACGTACCGATGGAATTGGATTTTGAGAAACTAACTGCGGTAAGACTGTCTTTAGGATTTATGTCCCGAGATCAAAGGGAAGTCCAACAAAAGGGGTGTTCTTGGTACTGTAATATTTCTCTCTAAATATTGCCAGTGTCAGGACCGTTTTGAGATCATATGAGATCATACAATATTTCCACAACTTGGCTTACGGATAAGTTATTTGGCTACTTTTAGATATAATCAAAATTTCATTTTTCTCCTAAAAATCAACATATGATCGACTTTAATACTTTTGTGATATGAATGATAAATATTTTGCAAGAATTGAGAGAGTCAAAAGGCAAAACCCAACTTAAAGCTATAAGACGATTTTTACTTAAAATCAAAATCAAGATATTTCTTTTACTTTTCGAAGTACGAATATTATCAGAGAATTATTAAACAGATTCATCAGTAAAACCCAAATGTCGATTCTACGTAACGCTTATCGACTAATTAATATATATATTTTACCTAATTATGTACCCCTGGGATTCTCAACCTTTCAGGCATCACTGCGCTCTTTTCACTGAGAAAATATTTCCACAGTCCATCTATATTAAATATTCAAAAGGATATCAAAACATTTTTTACACTCACAAAACAATAAAAATGAACAGCTTTTGGGTTGCAAGATTCTTTATTGAAAGCAATGTAAAGTAGTAAAATGAAACGTTTGGCACATACATACTATTCATAGATATCATCAGTGCAATCCCTGTGTTGGGTATCTGATAATCTTTCAAGAGTGTTATATGTATAAATATACCACATACCTACCTACATGTAGTGTAGTACAGACATATGCATACCAACACAAACATTAACATATCAAACGTTCGTTGGTGAAATGTTGGGACATATCAGCAGCCGCCATCTCATATCAGCAGTAGACATCACATATCATGGCGGGTTTTGTCATCTATATTTACTTTGGCATCATCATTATAAGGGATTCTGCTTCTTCCCCTTCATTTTAATTTAATTGACTGTCTCTGTTCTCAGAGTTTTTACCCTTTTCTTTCTTTCATTCCAAATCCAGACATCGAAGCCCTCTTTGGCAGAATTTCATCGTCAAGATAGCAGAGACAGCCTGCAAGAAACTGAGTATTAGATTCTGTTAGTTTTTGAATGAAGAGCCAGCAATAATTACATCCTTACGATAGTCACCTATGGAGTTGGAACATATCAAACGTTCGTTGGTGAAATGTCGGGACATATCAGCAGCAGCCATGTCTTATCAGCATTAGAGAGGATGGCAAGCCTTTGGCAGAACAAGCTCAACCTTCAAAAAATCCTATTGATCCTAAAAAGAAGGGTATATAACCAATGCATCTTCCGAATAGTCAATTATGGAGCTGAAACATGGAACGTAACTGAGAGACAGATCTGCAAATTGAGAAACATGCAACGTGCACATGAAAGAATTATGCTGGGCCTCACACGGAGAGAGCAAAAGACAGCACAGTACATCCAGGAAAAGACAAATGTCAGGGACATCATGAAGTCTATTAAAAAGCTCAAATGGCAATGGGCTGGCCATGTTGCAAGGATGGCGGACAACCGATGGACATTGCAACTCACGACATGGGTTCACATGCGCAACCGAGGCTAGCAGAATGTTAGATGGAGGGACGAGCTAGACAAGTTCAAAAAGTACTGGCTCCGCAACGCCCATGATAGAGAAGTGTAGCCAATCCTTGGGAAGTTCTATTCCAAGACGGATGTTGAAAGACGGATGATGATGATGACCATAGTGGTTTTGGTTATCTGTATTTACTTTAGCATCATCATTATAAGGGATTCTGCCTCTTTCCCTTGATCTTAATCTAATTGGCAGTCTCTGTTCGCAGAGTTTTTACCCTTTTCTTTCTTTCATACCAAATCCAGACATTGCAGCCCTCCCGGGCAGAATTTCATCGTCAAGATAGCGAAGACAACCGGCAGAAAACTAAGTACAAGATTCCATTAGTTTCTGAAAGAATAGCTTGCTATAATTTCATCCTCATAATATTCACCTATGGAGTTGGAACATGAAACCTGGCCAAAAGATTGACCCTTTAAGTGAAAACTATGCAACGAGCACAGGAAAGAAACATGCTCTATATAACACGGAAAGATCAAGGAATAGTGCAGTATTTTGAAAAAATAATCAGCAGTTCAAGACATCATAGAATCTACAAGAAAATTCAAATGGCAATGGGCAGGTTATGTTGCAAGAATGTCAGACAACCGATGGACATCATGTCTCACAATGTGGATCCTCTGAGATCATATAAGAAACCCTGGCTGGTAAAATATAAGATGGTGTGACGGAGTAGACGAGTTCAAAAAGTGCTAGCTCCGCGATGCCCCTGATAGAGAGATGTGGGGAATCATGGGGAAGGTCTATGCTTAATTATGGAGGCCAAAAGACACGAGATATCGACCAATCAGAACCTCTGTTTTGCAGTGATCGCACTATTCATAGATACCTTTGACTTGCTTGCTTCAACAAAGTACTTTCCTGGTTGATAGCATAATTATAATACTGATCATTCATAACTATATGCTGTGTTTGCTCTATGCAAAACAGAAGAGAATATCCAAAATAATTTGAAAAAGTCCTAAGGCGTATGATGTGGTGGGGCCTGATTAAGAATCATTGTCTTAATCGAACCGACAGCTTTCATTCTCCGCATTCAAATCGTTTTCTTTCTTTCTCTAACAGCCTTTCTTGGCAGAACTTCATCGCTAAGATAGCAAAGATAGCCTGCAGGAAATTGAGATTCCTATTGAAAGCTCCCGACTACTTCAATCAGGTTCAAATTTTGACTCCAAACAATTTCTAAATCAGGCTTTCTATTGAATAATGCATTGTTCTGAGAAGTGAGTGTTTCCAGCCTCTCAGCTACGACTCTTCTGGTTGGTAGAGAAAAGGAAGCGGCTAAATTGATAAACAATCTTTCTTTGATGAAGGATGTTCAGTTTCTGAAAAGATCGCCTTGTGGACTCTGTTATTTCCAATCATCATTTTCGCTCTGACGTCTTTTTTTTTAAATTCTTTCTTATCAGAGATAGTTTTCCTTGCAGCAGATCGGATTCAGTTCAAATCATGACACAAACACTTCGGACGAGTACTGTTAACTGTGTCTCAGTGATAAAGCATTTTCCTCCGGATTGGCAGGTCATGAGTTCAATGCCAAAGACTGGTTCTCAATACTTCTCTGCTAAGTACTCAGGATAGAAAGTAAGATTCGGAAGCATAAGGATATGTGATCCCCGTCACGATGTTTCACCCGTGTACTCCCGTGAAAATGTTCAATTAGTTCGACTCATGACTTTTGAACACCTTGGACTTCTTTTACCAATAACCGTAGCCCGGTGGTAAAGTACTTGACTTCAGTTTGACAGGTCGGGGCTTAAACACCAAAGGCATCTAAAATGGTATCCAATGACCTTCTGTTAAGCATTCAGCATAAACAAAGTAGGATTATGGAAGCCAGGAGAAAGATGGGCTCCGTCAGGCTATCTCACACAACCCCCCAAAATTGCTATGTATTACGGAAACAAGGATCAAAAGACTTATTCATCTACCTCTGTAAACGAAATCAGGAGTGATATATCTATCAACTCGTATTGGTCTGTGTCTCTCTGTTTGTCCATGCATCTCGAAAAATTCTTGATAGATTTCCATGATATTTTGTACAAACAATTGATTACATTTGGGGGCAGATCCAAGAATTCCAAGAACACTATTTCCTCCCCTGCATCGTAGTCATAGGCTGTCCACTCAAAAAGTTCCTTATGAATTTCCATGAAAGTTTCTGGAAGGGTAGTTTATGGATAAGAAATAACATAAGGTAGGTAGTCGTCCTCGGACCTGCTCTAAAGTTTACCAAGTTTTACTGTGGTCTATTCTCCCCTCTCCCTAAAAAATGTAGAATTTGCGGGGACGACATGTAGACAGAAAGAGAAACTTTGGGGCTATTGTGTAGTGTGGACAGTCAACACGAACACTAAGTAATTGTGCATGAATCCAAAAGAAAATCAGGTCGGGAGTAAAGCAGAAAATTCTAATTGAAATCTACACGGAACTAGACATTTCGGACATAAGGTCAGAAGTAAATGGGCGAGTTTAAATATAAATGTAGACAAAACGAATTACTGAAAAATTTAAAAAGGTTCAAATGATAATCATCACACGACGATAGGCTGCTGACTCCAGGTTCAAAGGAAACGAAAGGATTCAAATAAGAATTGGCACAATATTAGACATTGCAAAAATCATGTCAAAAGCGAATTAAAAGATTCAAATAAAAATCCCCACAAAACTAGACTGCAGACATTTGGTCAGAAGTGAATGAGAAAATCTAAATAGAAATCCCCTCAAACATAGAGACTGTATTCATCAGGTCAGAAGTAAAAGAGAAAATTCAGATACAAACCTGCGTAATATTAGACACTTCAGACATCAGGTCAAAAGTAAATGAAAATATTCAAACAGAAATTCCAACAACAGAAGTGACTGCAGAAATCTGGTGAGAAGTAAATAAGAAAATTAGGATAAAGATCCCAATGAAACTAAGAGACTGCAGATGTCAGTTCTGAACTGAATGAGGAAATCCCTATCAGACTTGACACTGCAAACGTCAGCTTAAAAGTAAATGAGATAAATTTTGAAAAATATCCACGTAAGAATAGAGACATTAGACATTGGGTCAAACGCTAATGAGAAAATTTCTGGCTTGAATTAAAATTGAATTTTCTTTGATTTTGATAATATCTTTAAAACTTGAAAGCCAAAATTGAAACTAAATGATTCATCACTTTGATTTATAACAATCATAGAAAATTCAAGTTCAATTTGATCTGTTGCTCGTTGCCCATCTTACAAAAAAAATTAATTGAAATTCATTGAGAACTTCTAAAGATATCGAGAATACGGGAATTATGAAAATATCATGTTGAAAGATAGCTACAATGTAGGGGAGATAATTGTCCGTGGATCCAATTTCCTTATACATTCCGCTCTCGTCCACAAAACTTCATGGAAATTCTTTGCAAATTTCTAGAGATAGCGAGTGGGCGGACGGAGAACATTTTTTTAGATTTGTTTTGGTTTCGACATTAAGCTAAGACGAGATTTTCTTACTATTTCAATAGCACAAAAACGATTTTCATTGACAGTTTGAGGACGTATTGATAGTGATCCAAACAACTTCAAACATTAAAGTGTACTGCCTTGTGTAGTAACTTATATATCAGACGAATGTCAACTTTGTACCATTGCCAGTTGTTGGATTATCGATAATGCATACACGAACACAGATATTTCTTCAATCGTATTGAAATTGTGTAAATTATACGTGGTTGGTGACAATTGGCTACGATTTAGGGTCAATAGTCTTAGACAAATCCTCCCTAAAGTTTTATGACTTTTTTCATAGTCTATTGTCCACCCTTTCACAGAATTACATAGAAGTCCGTGTGAACAGTAAGGGAACATTCTGAGATATTTTGTGATTGGTGACTCTTAGTTAAGATGCAAGGGAGATGATCTGAAAGATGAGAGATCTCTGACTTTTTTTAATCATTTATTGCCCACCTTCCAACGGAATTTCATCCAAATTAATCCACAGCTTTAGGAGATATTAATACTGATCCGAACAACTTCAAACACAAGAGCCGACTGCTTTGTGTAGTACCTGATATATCAGGCGAATGCCAACTTCGTACAATAACCAGTTGTCGAGTTTTCGACCACGCACACACGAACAGAGATATTTCTTCGATCGTAGTTCATAAATTCGCTTGCAGTCAATCACGTACATTCAAACACAGAGATTTCTTCAGTCGTAGTGAGATTGCGTGAATATTTTGTGGTTGCCGACTGTTTGCTATGAGGTAAAAGAGATAATCTTCGATTAATCCACTCTGAATGGCTTATTGCCCATCCCTTCCATGAATTATTGCCGAACCTTCGACTGATTATTGAAATTCGTAGAGAACCTCTGGGAATATTGTGCGGACAGACAGAGAACATTTACAACTGTTTTTTTGGGGGGGGATTTTTTACGGAGGAGACGGATAGGTAAATTGTGGAAGCGATAATTGTTATGGATCCGCTCCCAAATTCGATTACGTCTTTCTCCTATATATTGTGAACTCTACCGGAGATATTGAATGAATAGACACCAAACATTTTTATTTTAATAATAATAATAATAATAATAATAATAATAATAATAATAAATATTTAGAAAACTTTATCATAAAAACTTTCAAAATGACACTGTACAGCTTTGTATGTTAACTTATATATTTGGCAAATATCGAATTAGTACGAGTGCCAGTTGTCAAGTTGTCGAGCACGCACACACATACACGGAGATTTCTTCAGCTGTAGTGACATTGCATGATGGTGGTTGCCGACTGTTAGCTGAGACGGACAGAAGATAATCTTTGATGAATCCACCATGGGACTCGATGGCTTATTTCATAGTCTATCACACACACTTTAACGACATTTCGATTTTCGATGAAACTAACTGGGAACTTTCAGATATATGTGCGGGTAAACAGAATATTTAGATATATTCTGTGCCTGAATTATTCAGATGGATCAGCTCCAAAATTTCAGACGTTTTTATAGATGTTTCATATCTTTTTGTCCACCTTTCCACAAAATCCCAATGGAATTCATTGAGAACTTTCTTAGATATCGTGCAGACAGAAAAGGATATTTTAGAGATGTTTTGTGGCGTGGACAGATAATTGTAAGGTAGGGTAAGTAATTGAGCATGGACACGCTCCCAAAATCTAATTTCTTCTCCCGATATCTATTTTCCTCACTTCCACTAAATCTCCTTCAAATTCGTTGAGAACATCCGGAGATATTGAGTGAATGGTCACAAAATTCGATTTGGTCCATAGAGCGAAAGTCAAAGGAGGTGATTTATAGAAACAATTAAGAAATATCTTTAATCTTCAAACACTACAGTGTAGTGCCTTGTGTATATCTGGTGGGTGTCAACTTCGTACAATTCAAAAATCTTATGATTTCTTTTGTAGTCTATCGCCCACCGATACACAGAATTCCATTAGTATCAATTGAGAGCTCTGGGGATATCGTGTGTACAGACAGAGAAATATATAAGATATTTTATGGTATTGATGCATAGCAGCAATGTACGGTATTTAATTGTGCATGGATCCGCTCCAAGATTTTTTTTTTTCGAATCCATTTCGAAATTCATTAAGAACTTTTGCCGATATTGTGTGGGCTGACTGGGAACTTTTTTCATTCTATTGAGCAAAATTCAAGTCAGATGATTTAGATAAACTTTGGAGAAATTCCTGTAATCTTTGATTTTGTTCTGTATTCATTACATTTCTTGAAAACCACAGAAAATCTGTAAACATGACACAGAACTATTTGTATGTTAACTAATGTATCTGGCAAATGTCACCTTCGTTCAATCACCAGTTATCGAGCTGTTGTTGAAACACTCATGAAAAAAGATATTAATTCAATTGCACTGAGATTGTTGAAGATATTGTGGCTGCCAACAGATAGCTAGGGACATAGGAGAGGTAATTGCAGATGGATCTGCTCTATGACTTCATCCACCGTTCCACAGAATATTTCGAAATTAAGTGACAGCTCCAGGAGATCATGTGGACAAAATTTATTTTTTTAGAAAGAGCAAAAGTCAAGAAAGATACTTTGTGGTAACCATGAAGAAATCCCACCCGTCCAAAAAAGAAAGGTCTACAACCATGCACTTTCCCTATCGTCACCCATAGATCTGAAACATTGAATTTTAAAATATGGATGAATGCTGAAGCTGAAAACCATGCAACATTCACAGAAGGGCATCATGCTAAACTTCGCGTGTAGTGATCACAAAGTATCACCAATACACTTGAGAAAAGACAGGAGTTTGAAAAATAAAAGAAACCATGGGAAAAACTGACATGGCAATTGGTTGTTCATGTTGCAAGAATGGCATCAAATGCAAAGTTGTTGCCAACAGAAAATAAGATGTCAGGATGAGATGGAGAAATTCAGAAAGTACTGACTCTGCGATGCCCGTGATAGAGAGATCTGGAGAATCTTGGTGAAGATCTATGCCCAAGAACTGATGCTGGAGGGATGTTGACCATGATGATGACGATGAAATATCTGTGATTTTTTAAAATTTATTTTCATTAGATTTTTCGAGAACTGCTGATCCAGAAAACTTAAGACGTGATACAACGCTGATAATATATCAGGAAAATATCAACTTTGTACAATTGCAAGTTATTGTATTGACGGGCACATACACAAAAATACTGAGATTTCTTAAATTGTAGTGACATTGTCAAAATATTTCATGGTTGTCAACGTAGGATATAGGCGGAATAATCTTTGATGGATCTGCTACAAAATTTTATGACTTCTTCCCTCGTCAATACATCCTATGTGTCTTTTTACTTAGTTCAATCTTTGCATATACATTCATATGCAGCGAGATTTTTTTCAAATATCTCCCTCCCTCCTTCAACATTTCCACTAACGTTGGCACTAACATCAAACAACATGGATGCAAAATCTTCTGTCTTCAACATCTTTGCTCTACCCATTCCTTAACAAATATATAAGGATATATTTCCTATAGTCATATTTGTGAAATCGTTGATTATCGAGCTGTTGAGGACGTACATACAAAGACAGGGATATCTTCGATCCTAGTGAGATTATGTATACATTTTGTAGTTGCCAAAAGTTGGCTAGGTCGTTGGCCAGACTCTATCGGATACAGCTGTTGCAGAATATAATACTTCGTACAAAACTGTCTAACCTACCAGAAAATTCAATAAATATTTATTAAAAATCGTTTTAAATATTGTGTACCAAAAGAATTTTGCATATATTTTGTAGTGTGGAATGATAATTACATTGTAAAGTACCACAAATATACAGATGGATTTATTCAATTCGTTCAATGAACACAAAGATTTCTTCCTTTGAAGCATGGTTTGTAGTTGCTGTAAATTAGAGATGATAAAGTTACATCACATGCACACACGAACACAGAGCTTTCTTCCCATGTAACGTGATTTGTGGTTGATGATACTTAGATATAATTCGTTGCTCGGCTTGCACACACAAACACAAAGATTGCTTCCCTTGTAGCATGATTTGTGGTTAATGAAACATATATATATATATATATATATATATATATATATATATATATATATATATATATAGGTGTTGCACAGAATGCACACATGAACACGGAGATTTCATCCCTTGTAGAATGATTTATGACTGATGAAACTTTGATATAAATGGTTGCACATCTTGCACACACGGACACAGATATTGCTTCCCTTGTAACATGATTTGTGGTTAATGAAACATATATATATATATATATATATATATATATAGGTGTTGCACTGAATGCACACATGAACACAGAGAATTCATCCCTTGTAGAATGATTTATGACTGATGAAACTTTGATATAATTTGTTGCACATCTTGCACACACTGACACACAGATTTCTTTCCTCGTAGCATGATTTGAGGTTGATGTCAAATATGAATGAACTGGGACGCATGCACACACAAACACAAATATTTCTTCATTTGTAACACTATCGATGATTGCAAAAACTTAGATTCAATGGACTTGCACAGTAAGCACACACAGATGCAGAGAATACTTCCCTTGTGTGATGATATGCGGTTGATGGCATTTATGATGGAGTTGCAAGGCATGCAAACGCGAACACAGAGACTTCTTCCCTCGTAGCATGATTTGTGGCGTTGCACAGAATTTACACACAAACACAAATATTTCTTCATTTGTAGCATAGATAGTGGTTGCAAAAACTTAGATTGGAGTTGTACAGAATGCAGATACGAACACAGACATTGCTTTCCTTGTAGCATGAATCGTGATTAATGACACTTGGATATAATGGAGTTGAACAGTATGCACACACAGAGGGAGAAAATTAACCCTTTTTAGCATGATTCGTTCTTGGCTGATATGTTACTCATCATACACGCACAAACAAAGAGATTCCTTTCCTTGTAGCACCTTTTGTGTTTGATGACAAATAGATACAATGGTGTTACAAAGCATATATATGAAGTTGCACACCTTGCAGAATCAAACTGACAGATTTTTCCCTCGTGTTTTATGATTGAAATATATATATCTGTGTTTATATGTGCATGATGTGCATTTCCATTATATATATATATATATATATATATATATGTGTGTGTGTGTGTGTGTGTGTGTGTGTGTGTATGTATATTTATGATGGAAATGCACATCATATATACGAGACCCTTCTTTTAGCTATATATAAGAATAAAAATAAAAAGTCACTTTCTACGACGATTCCCAATAAAAACGTTGAACACACGTGGTCAATCGCTTATTGGCGCCAGAACCTCTTGCTGGTTATGCTCTTTAGGATCCACCATTTGTTGTCAGCCACTTTCCCTGTCTCTTTCCTCCCCTCTAAGATTTGTATCATCTTGCCAGCCTCCCGGCCGATCCAAACTTGAACATTTCTCCTATGTGAGCCATCTCTGTACTAACGTGGCCCATTTCAGATCAAAGATGTTGAAGCATATTGGATATAATGGAAATGAATTCATGTGCATGATGTGCATTTCCATTATATATATATATATATATATATATATATATATATATATATATATATATATATATATAATGGAAATACACATCATGCACATATAAACACAGATATTCCTTTGCAGCATAATTTATGATTGCTGACATTCCAATATAATTTTGTACAACATGTACACACGAACACAGAGACTTCCTCTCTTGATGCATGATTCCTGACTGATAATCTGACATAAAAAGGAATTGCACACGAGAACACGGATTTTCCCTTGTAACAAAAGAAGAGTAGCACAGAATGCACACAGATATTTCTTCCCTTTTAGCATGATATGAGATTGACAGATTTTTCTCTTGTATCATGGCGTATGGTTTATGAAATAAAGTTATAATCCATTTACACAGCTTGCACATACAAACTCAAAGATTTCTCCCCTTGTAACGTGATTTGTGCTCGATAATCCTTATATATATGAAAGTTGAACAACGTGCAAGCACAACCACTGAACATAATTCCCTTGGAGCATGATGTGTGGTTGATGATACTCAGCTGAATTTGAGTTACCACACATGTACACACAAACACAAATATTTCTGTAGTATAATTCCTAGTTGATGACGCATAGATGTAATGGAATTTCAATGCATGTACACACAAACGCAGAGATTTCTTCCCTTTTAGCATAATTTGTGGTTGATGACACTCAAATATGATAAAGTTTCATAGGATGCACGCAAAAACACAGATATTCCTCCCTTGTAGCATTTTTTGTGGCTGATAAAACATAGATATAGTAGCGTGAGACAGAATGCACACATGAACAGAGATTTGTCCTCTTGTAGTATGATTTATGGCTGATGTCATTGAAATATTATGAAGTTTCACAGAATGTACAAACGAACATTGTAGCATGATTTGTGGTTGATGAAACTTAGATATATATATAGGAATGGCACAGGATGCACACACGAACACAGATATTAATTTCTTTCTTTGGAGCATGATTTGCAGCTGATAACACTTGAATATAATGAAAGTACACAGAATACACACACAAGACTAGAGATTTATTCCCACGTACCATGATTTGTTGCAGATGACACATAGATATTATGAAGTTGCAAAGAATGCACACGTGAACACAGAAACTTCTTCTCTTGTAGCATATTTTGTGGTTGATAATATACATATATATATATATATATATATATATACATATATATATATATATATATATATATATACATATATATACAGATATATATATATATATATATATATATATATATATATATATATATATATATATATATATATATATATATATAGGAATTGCACAAAATGAACAGATATTTCTCCCCTTGGAGCAGGATTTGCTGCCAATAGCACACAAATATAATGAAATTGCACAGAGAGCACACATGAACACAGAGATATCTTCCTTCGTATCGTGGTCTGTGGCTGATAACACATAAATATAATGAAGTAGCACAGACTGCACACACGAACACAGAGATCTCACCCCTTGTAGCGTGATTTCTGGTTGATGAAACTTATACATATTGCGATCGTACAGAATGCACACACTGACACAGATTTCTTCCCTTGTAGCATGATTTGTGGTTGATGAAACGTAGATATATTGGAGTTGGACAAAATGCACACACGGACACAGATATGTCACTCCTTGTAGCATGATCTGTGGTTGATGACATTTAAATGTAATGAAGTTGCATAAAATGCACACACAAACACAGACAGATTTCTTCCTTTGTGGCACAATTTGTAATTGATGAAAATTTAAATCCATTGGAGGTGCATAGCATGCTCACACAAACACAAAGATTTCTACCCCTGTAGCATGATTTGTTGTAGACGGAACTTACATATACATGAGTCGTATGGAAAGCAGACAGGAACACAGAGATTTCTTCCTGCATGATTTTTGGTTGTTGAAACATAAACATGTTAAGGTTGTACAGAATTCATACATGAAGACAAAGATTTATTCTCCTGTAGCATGATTTGATGATGGTGAAACTTAGATACATAGGATTTGCACAGAATGCACATACGAACACAGATATTCCTCCCTTATAGCATGATTTTTTGTGATGAAACCAAGATATATAGGAGTTAAACAGGATGCACACACGAACACAAATATTTCTCCCATTGTAACATGATTTATTGCTGATGGCATTTGAATATAATGATTTTGCGCAAAATGCACACATGAACACAGATATTTCTTCCCTATAGCATGATTTGTGGTTGATGAAATTTAGATATATATGTATATAGGAGTAGCGCAGAATGCACACACAGACACAGAGATTCGTCCCCTCGTAGTACAATTTGTTGCTTATGAAACTTGAATATAATGAAATTGCCCAAAACGCACACACGAACAGATTTCTTTCCTGATCGCATGATTTTTGCTGATGAAACATAGATATAAAGGAGTTCTACAAAATATTCACACGAACACAAAGATTATTTCCCTCGTAGAATCACTTGTAGTTGATGAAACTTACACATATTGGAGTTGAACGGAATGCACACACAAACACACAGATTTCTTCCCTTGTATCATGATGATGTTTAAATACAATGAGGTATCACAAGATGCACACATGAGCACAGAGATTTCTTCCCCTGTAGCAGGATTTTTGGTTAATGCAACATATATATATGGGAGTTTCACAAAATGCACCCATAAACACAGACATTTCTTCACTTGTAGCATTATCTGTTGCTGATGGAATTTATATATATAGTAGTTTCACAGAATGCACACACGAACACAGAGATTCTTCCACTAGTAGCACACTTTTTTGCTGATGGCACTTAAGTATAATCAAGTTGCACCGAATGCACGCACGAACACAGACGACATTTCTTCCCTTGAAGAATGATTTGTTGTTGATGATATTTAAATATAATGAAGTTTCACAAAATCCACACGTGAATACAGATATTTCTTCCCTTGTAGCATGATTTGTGGTTGTTGAAATTTATATATATATATAGGAGTTTCACAGAATGTACACACGAACACAGAGATTTGTCCCCTTGTAGTACAATTTGTTGCTTATGAAACTTGAATAGAATAAAGTTGCCCAAAACACATACACGAACACAGAGATTCCTTTCCTTGTAGCATGATTTGTTGCTGATGAAGCTTAGATATAATTGAGTTTCACAGAATGCACACACAAACACAGATATTCCTCCCTTGTAACATGATTTTTGTTGATGAAGCCATGATACATAGGAGTTGCACAGAATGCAGACACGAACACAGTGATTTATTCCCCCGCAGCATGATTTGTGGTTGATGAAATTTATATATATAGGAGTTGAGCGGAAATTACACTCGAACACTGCAATTTCTTCCCTTGTAGTACAATTTGTTGCTTATGAAACTTGAATAAAATGAAGTTGCCCAAAATGCACACACGCTGCATGATTTCTTGCTGATAACACTTTTGGGCAGTTAATTATATTTGCCTGAAAATTTTGAAAATAAAAGAATTAGGGTTTTTCAGAGGATGTGACATTTTTTATATCAAGCAAAAAGAAGGGTTTGGTATTTATTTTCCTAACTATAAGAACCGTGGGTGCTACAACGTATATAATGAAGTTATGCAGCATGCACATACGAATACAGAGGTTTCTTCCCTTGGAACAGGATTTGTTGTCGATGATAATTACATATAATGGAATAGTGCATCAGGCACACACAAGTATAGCGATTTTTCCTTTGTAACATGATTTGTGGTTAATTGAATATAATAAAAAGGCGTTTCACAGAATGCACACACTAACAGACGGTTCCACCCTTATAGCATTTTTCATAGTTTATGACACTCAGATATGATGGGTCTGCACAGGATACACACATGAACACAGAGATCACTCCCTTTATAGCAAGATATGTGGTCGATGGTACTCATATATAATGGAGTTTCACGGAATGCACACAAAACCTCAGAGATTTTTCCCTTTCAGCATAATTAATGGTTGATAACACTTCGTTATATTAGAGTTGCACATTATGTACACATGGATACATAAATTTCATCCCTTGTAGCATGATTTGTTGTTGATGTCAGGTTTTAAAGAGTTGCACAGAATGCACACACAAACGCATAGATATTTTTCTTCGTAGCGTGATTCGTGGTTAATGACACTTACATATATTACAGTTGCATAGAATGCACACAAGAACACAGATATTTCTTCCCTCGTAGCATTTGTGGTTGATGAAACTTAGATATAATGGAGTTGAACAATATGCATGCTCAAAGATATTTCTTCCCTTGTGGCATGATACATGGTTGAGGACACTTATTGCACTTGTTGCACATTATGTACACATGGATTCATGAATTTCTTTCCTTATAACATAATTTGTTGGATTGCATGCACACACAAACGCATAGATATATTTCTTCGTAGCATGAGTCATGGTTGATGACACTTAAATATATTACAGTTGCACAGAATGCACACACGAACACAGAGATTTCTTCCTTTGTAGCATGATTTGTGGTTGATGAAAGTTAGATATATTAGAGTTGCACTCCTTGCACACACGAACACAGAAATGACTTTCTTTGTAACATGGTCTGTTGTCAATGAAACTTAGCTAGACCTTGTTTTGTAACATGCACACACGAACACACTTATTTCTTCGTTATTGCATAATTTGTGGCTGATTACACTTGGATATAATAGAGTTAGACAGCATGCACACACAAATACAGATATATTTTTCCCTTCGTTGTTGATAACACTTTTGTGTTGTTAATTATATTTGCCCCCAAATGATAAATTATCTGAATTTTGGGTCGTTGGAGGATGTGACGTTTTTTATATGAAGCTAAAAGAAGAGTTTTATATTTAATTCCTTACTAAAAGAATAGGGGGCGCTACAACACATATAAGAAAGTTGCACAGCTTGCACACACGAACACAGAAATTTATCCCCTTGTAGCATGATTTGTTGTTGATGATTTTTAGCTAGGACGTGGTTTCACAACATGCACCCAAAAAACGCAGAGATGATTTTCTCTGTATCATTATTCGTGGTTGTTGACACTTAGTTGTAATGGTGTTGCACGAAATGCATAAACAAACACAGGAATGTCTTCCCTTGTAGCAGGATTTTGTGTTTGGTGATAACTGGATTTAATAAAGTTGCACAGAATGCACACACGAACACAGTAATATCTTCCCTCGTAGCATGATTTGTGATTGATGACACATAGATATAATGGAGTTTCACAGCATGGACACACGAACACAGAGATTTTATCATTTGTAGCATAGCTTGTGACTGGCAACACTTAGATTTAATGGAGTTTTACAGAATGCACACACAAGTACAAACATCTGTTGCCTTGTAGCATAATTTATGGTAGATGACACTCACATATCAAGGAACTGCATAGCATGTACACACAAAAACTAATATTTCTTCTCTTGTAGCATGATTTGTGGAGGATGAAACTAAGATATAATGAAGTTGCACAGAATGCACCCATGGATACAGAGATATCTTCACTTGTAGCATGGTTTATGGATGGTGATATATATATATATATATATATATATATATATATATATATATATATATATATATATATATATATATATATATATATATATATGTAATGGAATCGCCACGTATTGTATACATGAACACAGAGATCTTTTCCTTGTAGCATGATTTGTTGCTGGTGACATTTAAATATAATAAAGTTGCATAGAATGCACATACAAAGACAGACATTTCTCCCCCTGTAGCATGGCTTGTTGCTCATGGAACTTCGATATATAAGAGTTGCACAGAATACACACACGAACACAGAGATTTCACCCCTTGTAGCATTAACCTCGAGGTTAATGAAATTTATGCACATTGGAGCTGCACAGAATGTACACATGAACACAGGAATTTATTTCCTTTTAGCATGATTTGTGGCTGATGACACAGAATACACACACGAACACAGAGATTTCATCCCCTATAGCATGATTTGTGGTTCATGAAATTTAGATATATATTTGGGTTGCATAAAATGAACACACAAACACAGAAATTTCTTTCCTTGAAGCATGATTTGTCACTTATGGAACTTGAATATACAGGAGATGCTCAGAATACACACACGAACATAGAGATTTCATTCCCCGTAGCATGATTTGTGGTTCATGAAATTTGATATATATTTGAGTTGCATAGAATGAACACACAAACACAGATATTTCTTTCTTTGTAGCATGATTTGTCACTCATGGAACTCAAATATATAGTAATTGCACAGAATACACACACGAACACAGAGATTTCATCCCTTGTAGCATGATTTGTGGTCGAAGGCACTTAGATATATTACAGTTGCACACCTTGCACACACGAACACAGAGATTTCTCCCCTTGTAACATGGTTTTGGTCGATGAGTTTTAGCTAGGACGTAGTTTCACAACATGCAAACAGGAACAAAGAGACGACCTCCTTTGTAACATGGTTTGTTTTCGATGACATTTAGCTATGAAGTTGCTTTGTAACATGCACACACGAACTCAGATATGTCTTACGTTGTACCAGGATTTGTAGTTGATGACACTGAGATATATTGGGGTTACACCGCGTGGACACCCGAACACATTGATTTTTTCCCTTATGATATGATTTGTGGTTGAGTACACATACTCAAGATGTAGTTGCATACACGAACACAGAGATTTTCGCCCTGGTAGCATTTTTTGTGCCAGCTTATATTTGACCAGGATGCAATTTTAGAGCATGCACACACGAACACAGCGATTTGTTCCCTTGTAGTGTGATCTGCGTTCATCGACAGTTGGCAAGGACAAAGCCAGTTATTCTTTCTGTTCTTGTTTTCTTCTGTTTTTTTTTCTTTTTTGTGTGTGTGCGTGTATTTGTGTGCGTTTGCTGATACTTAGCTTGGAAGTAGTTTTACAAGCCTGCACACACAAACACAGATATCCTTTATCTAAATTTTATTTGTGTTTGCTCACAGTCAGCTAGCATCTGTTTGCAGAGCATGAAAACACTAGCACACTGTGATTTGAGTTAGCTGGCTGTTAGTTTGGGAATAGGGAAGATCAAGTCAATAAAACCTGATCCAAAATAATCATAATTCCTTTTCATTATTCATCTTTTCTTTTGTCCATTGTTGGACATGTACTTTCCCAGACTTTTCTAGCCATTGGTGCTGTACCTTGACTTTTCCAGTTCATCAGTCTATCTTGTTTTCTGTCAGCTTTAGTTACGCATTCGATCTTTGGGGATCAATGTTGCACACTTTGATGTCCATCTGTTGTCTGCCATTACTGCAACATTACCAAACTATTGCCATTCGAGTTTTCTAATTGATTTTATGATGTGCTGACTCCTCTGTTTTCCATGATATTGTGTGTTGCCATGAGAGTTTGAGCATAATTTTTCAACGTACAGGCTGCTTGCTTTTCGTTTTGATGGTCTGTCTCTTGGTTAGCTTCCATGTTCGATCTCCATAGGTGACTATTGGGAGGATACATTGGTTGAATACCTTTCTTTTTAGGACTGATCGAATTTTCTTGCTATTGAAAGTTGAGCTTACTTGACCGAAAATTTTGGGGGAACTCATTGAAAACTTCTGAAGTTATTGTTTGTACAGACAAAGGAATTTGAAATATATCTTCTGATGGGGAGAGATGACTATTATTCAAGGAGTAAATTGTTAGTGGATCTACTCTGAAATTCGTTCAATTCTTTCCTAATATGTTATTCCTTCTTTTAGGAAATTTCATCTAAATTCATTGTTGACCTTTAGAGAAATGTTTGGGAAAATCACAGATTCTTCTAAAGAGCGAACGTCAAGATATATGATTTGTAGAAATAATGGGGAAGTGTATGTCTTTATTCTTTCATCTATTTGTATCAAATTTATTGAGAACTGTTGATTCAAACAGCTTTCAACAAGACACTGCACTGCTTTGTTCGCCAACTAATATATCTGTAAATACTGAATATTAATTTTGTTCAGTTGCCAGTTGTTGAGCACGCACACAAGAACAAAAAATAGATATATCGAATTCTCAGTGAATTTCAACGAAATTTGTGGATGTGTGGGATTAAACTCGTGAATATTTTCTCGTCGTTGACAATTAAGTAGCGAGTAGTAGAGATAAATAAATAAAATATCATGCTTGCTTTCAGATTTTATTGTCCATACTTTCACAATATTCAATTGAAATTCATCAGGAACCTTTAGTGATACTGTGTCGTCAGACAGAGAACATTTACAGATATCTTGTGGTTGCGAAAAGTTAGCTAAGATGGGGTGGCGATGATCGTAGATGGAGCCACTCTGGAACTTCTAATTTCTTCAATAGCTTATGGCCCTGCCTTCCTCGAAATTACAATGGAATTCATTGGGATATTGTTGGTACAGATATAAAAACTTGTAGATGCTTTTGGCAACAATCTGTCCTTGCCAAAAAGCATCTACAAGTTTGTATGTCTGTATCAACGATATCCCAATGAATTCCATATTTCTTACAATATGGCTATATTGTAAGGGTGGTAATTCTGCTAAGAATAACTCCAAAATTACTTCTGACCTAATGTATTTTCCACCATAAAAGTGCATGATCTCAAGTTTTCAAGTTGTCCAACATGCACTCGCAAATACAGAGATCAGTTCAATTTTTAGTGAGATTGTTTGAATATTTTATGGTTACTGACGGTTAGTTGAACGTGGTATAGAGAATCTGGGATGGATCCGTCACTAAATTTCCTGATGTCCTCCAAAGATTCCGGCCCGATCTCCTACAGATAGTAGACAGTTTCTCAAGATATTTAGTAGACAGAAGGTGAGTTTTTGTGGTGGCCGACAGTTAGCTAGGATGTATTGGGAGATAATCTCTGATGTATTAGTTCTGACATTTTACGACTTCTTACGTAGTCTTTCGTCCATCATTCAACAACCTTCAATTGGAATTAATCGGGAACTCTCGTAAACATCGTGTGTATTGACATAGGCATTCCAAAGATATTATTGTGTGGACAGATTGCCATATTATGTGAGAGGCGATTACTCCTTTCTTAATATATTTTTCGATCTTTCATGGTGTTCAGCGTGGACAGATGCAGAACATTTTATTGTAAATGAAGAAATATCTGAAATTACTTTTTTTTTTTTTATCTATTTCCATTAAACAACTTTAGACACGATATTACATTGCTTTGTATACTGATATATCTGGTGGAAGTTAGGTTCGTACAATCGTCAGTTGTCGAACACAAACACACGAACAAAGACATTTGTTTGATCTATACTGGCTCTGCGACGCCCATGATAGAGAATCGTGGTTAATCTTGGGGAAGGTCTTTGTCCAACGAGAGACGTTAGAAGACTGATGTTGTTGCTGATGATAATGAATGAGACTCTGGAGATATTGTGCGAACAGACAGAGAACGTTTATAGATGTTTTTAT
This sequence comes from Thysanoteuthis rhombus, assembly GCA_963457665.1. Taxonomy (NCBI): domain Eukaryota; kingdom Metazoa; phylum Mollusca; class Cephalopoda; order Oegopsida; family Thysanoteuthidae; genus Thysanoteuthis; species Thysanoteuthis major. Next base: position 32,980,573 of record OY735224.1, read on the forward strand.
ATGATGATTTTTTTATGGAGCGGGGGGGGATAGTTAAAATGTAGTGGCAGTAATTATCATGGAACCGCTTCCAAATTTGATTACATCTTTCCAAATATATTGTGCACTCTTCAGGATATATCGTATGAATAGACACTGAATATTTTTATTTCAAAAAGCGAAAGTCAAAAGTTATAAAAGTATGAAGAAATATATGTAATCCTTTTTTATTTATTTATTTATTTATTATTATTATTATTATTATTATTATTATTATTATTATTATTATTATTATTATTATTATTATTTGCGATCTCACACCAGTTGTCTGGTGGTTACTGCAGGAGTTTGAGTGACAGCAAGTCTCCTCAAGTCTCCAGCCCTTCTCTCCTAGTTCTCATAGGCCACAGTAATACTGCAGTTTACAGTTAAACACTGGCTGAAAGCTGAGTGACAATAAGTCTCCTCAAGTCTTCAGCCAACATCTCTCCTCTCTTTCGCCTATCATGCCAGTGCTGTGGTTTACGTTTCCGCTTTCATTTCCCTTCCTTTGTTAGGTTACTGTTAACAATTAGTGTTGCAGTCTTTATATTTCAAATTATTATTATTATTATTATTATTATTATTATTATTATTATTATTATTAGATATTCTAATCATAAAAACTTTCAACGCGACACTGTACGGCTTTGTGAGCTAATCAATAAACTTGGCAAATATCGAACTTATACAAGCGCCAGTTGTCGAATTGGCGAGCATGCACACACGAACACAGATAGTTGGATTTTGTAAATATTGGATGGTTGGTAGCTGTTAACTAGGGCGTATGAGAGATAATCTTTAATGGATCCGCCCCGAAATTTCATGACTTCCTCCTTAGCTACTCACCAACCCTTCCACGAAATTTCATTCAGATTAATTCACAGCTTCTAGGGATATTGTGTGGGCAAAAATAGAACTCTTAAAGATATTTTGTGGTCGCTGACAGTCAGCTGGGTGTAAGTTGTCGATGTGTTGAGCACTCACACACGAACACACGAACACAGATATTTCTCCGATTGCAATGAGATTGTGTAAATATTTTGCGGTTGTCAGCAATTAGATAAGACGTAGGGGAGATAATCTTTGATGGATCTGCTCCAAAATTACGTGACTTCCTTTGTATATTATAGTCCATCTCTACACAAAATCCCATTAGAATTAACAGTGAAATTTCGGAGATACCGAGTGTACAGACAGTGTCTAAGATATTTTGATATGTTGACAGTCAGCTACAATGTAGGGGAGTTAATTTTGCATGGATCCGCTCCAACATTCGGTTTCGTCTTTCCTTATCTATTTCTCACTCTTCTACGATTTTCACTGAGATTTCCTTTTGGTATTGTGCAGTCTTTTTCTTTTTTTTTTTTTCATTCTATAGAGCAAAAGTCAAAGAAGATAATTTGTTAATCACTATGGAGGAATACCTGTAATCTTTTATTTGTTATCTAATTTCATTAAATTTCTTAAGAATCGCTGATCCAAGCAACTTTTAACCCGACACTGCACTGCTTTGTAAGCCAACTGATATATCTTGCGAATTTCAATTTTGTACAATCGTCAGTAGTCGAGTTACGTAGCATAATAACCCGTTGTCGATTTGTGCAGCACGCACACACAGACATAAATATTTCTTCAATTGGAGTTTTACTGTGTGAATATTCTGTCGATGCCAACAATTCGCTAGGACGTAGGCAAGATAATCTCCGGTGGATTCACTCCGAAATCTTTGATTTCTTCAATTCACCGGGGAGGCTTCTTGTGTATAGACACAGGACTTTTTTTATTCTAAAGAGCAAAAATCAAGGGAGATCATCTATGGAAACTATGAAGAAATATCTGTAATCCTTTAATTTTCATTCATGATAGATCTTAAGAGAACTGATTATCTAAACAACTTTAAACATGACTCTGCTCTTGTATAAAGATATATCAGGCGAATGTCAAATTTAGAGATAATTTAGTATTGCTGACGGTTAGCTCAGACGTAAGGGAGATAATTTCAGATGGATCAACACCAAAATTTTATGTATTCTTCCATTCTTTGTAGGCGACCCTTCCATGAAATTTAATCTTAATTCATTTGTAATTTTCGTTGATGCCGTGTAGAGATGCAGAGAACTTTTAGAGATATTTTGTGGTTGCTGACCGTTAGTTACCACGTGGGGTAGATAATCAGATGTATTATTTATTTCCTTCGTATTCTATCGACCACTTTTACAAAAGGCTCCATTTGAATTCATCGAGAACTTTTGGAAATGTGTCAAGATATAGAAATTCTGAAGATATTTGGTTGTGTGACAGCTATACCATCATCATCATCAGTCTTTTAACGTCCGTCGTTGGACATAGACCTTCCCCAGGATTCGTCACAATTCCCTATCATGGGCATCGTGGAGCTAGTATTTCCTGAATCTGTCAAGTTTATCTCTTCATCTTGTGTTCTGTCGGCCACGGTTTCATATGTGATCTCTGGGGATCCACGTTGTGAAATGTGATGTCCATCGGTTGTCTTTCATTCTTACAACATGGCCTGCCAATAGCCATTGGAGTTTTTTTAGTAGTTTCTATGATGTCACGAACACCTCTTTTCTTCCTTATATACTGTGCTGTCTTGTGATATCTCCATGTAAGGTTGAGCATGATTCTCTCCTGCACACGTTGCATACTTCTCAGTTTACAGGCCTGTCTCTTGGTTATGTTCCATGTTTCAGCTCCATAGATGACTATCGGGAGAATGCATTGGTTGTATACTCTTCTTTTTAGGATTATTGGGATCGTCTGGTTCTTGAGAGTTGAGCTTGCTCTGCCGAAGGCTTGCCATCCCAATATGGAGGGATAGTTCTGCTTGGATTCTCTACGATACTTGAATACTTCTTTCATAATCTATTTTTCACTCTGCCACGAAATTCCAGTAAAATTTTTGAGATATTGTGTGGATGGACACAGAACCTTATAATTCAAAAGAGAAAAATTCAATGGAGATGATTTGTAGAAACTTTGACGAAATATCTGTGATCTCTAATGTTTTATTCATTTTCATTACGTTTCTCCGGAACCACCGATCCAAATAACTTCAAACATGACACTGCACTGCCTAGTGCATGTGAAATTCGTACAATAGCCACTTGTTGAGTCGTATAGCATGCACACCCAAACCAAGAAATGTCCTCAACTGGCATGAGATTATGTGAATATTGTGTGATTACCAACAGTTAGGAAAGACGTACAAGACATTATAGATGGATCCACTCCGAAATTTCTTGACCTTTTCTATAGCTTATTGCCATCCGTTCGACAAAATGTCAAAAAACCATTGAAAGTATCACGATATACTTTGTATTCAGACGGACAAATTTTAAACTGTTTGTAGTCTTCAACGGTGGGCTTTCGGAGATATCCTGCGAACAGGCAGAAGTTCCGAAGATCTATCAGGGTGTGGACAGATAGCTATAATGTCGGTGGATAGCTGAGCATGGATCAGCTTGTAAACTCGCTCACCTCTTTCCTAATATATATCCCATTCTTTCACAAAATTTCATATAAGTCGTAGAGAGGTTCTAGCGGAAATATCCTGTGGACGTACGGGGACCTTTGTTTTATCTTAAAGAGCGAACGTCAAAGAAGATAATTTATAGAAAGTATGGGGAAATAATTCCAATTCTTTCTTCATCTCAATTGAATTTCTAGAGAAGTATTAACCGAAACACCTAAAAACACAACATTGCACTGCTGAGTCGGCAAGATCAGATGTAAAGTACAAAACAAGAGATGAAGATCTTGTGAACTTCGCAATTGCTAACGGGTCCGAAATTGTGAACCCCTTCTTATAAAAAAACATCAATTAGGAAGAGCTTCAACCATGAAACCAAGACCGAAATATATTACATACTTGTTAACAAAAGCGACACAGACAAAGATATCCAGGTCCTAAACCAAGTCAACGTAGGAAGCGACTTCAGAATGGTAAGACATAAAATCTAAATTAACACCAACAAAGAACGCAGGAAATGTTTCATACAAAACTGCGATCACTAAACGTATCAAAAAAGTTTACCCAATCCTTCAAGCTTGAATTGAAAAACAGATATGAACTTCTTTCAGAACCAAAAAAGAACAATATCAACGAATTTGGAAACGAAGTAAAAAAACCTTTCTGATCGAAGTCGCCACTCTGTTTAAACCAAAGAGCGCTCAAACTATGAGTAAAATCTCAGACGAAACTGAAAACCTCAGGGAAAAACGCAGAAATCTCAAACCACTGACGACAACAAGGGAGATAACTGAAGCAAACGAACTGAATAAAGCTATTCAAAAGAAACGAAGAGAAGACAAAAGAAGATATGCTACAGGAATCATCAAAACAACTCTCGAAAAAGGTCGGAATTTCAGAGATATTAACAATCCTCTCAGCACAGGACGGAAACAAATAACTAGAGCGAAATTCATGCTTTCATCATCGTCATCATCATCAGTCTTTTAGCGTCCGTCGTTGGACATTGACCTTCCCCAGGATTTGCCTCACTTCTCTATCATGGGCGTCACGGAGCCAGTACTTCCTGAACTTGTCTAGCTCGTCTCTCCATCTAACATTTTGCCGGCCTCGGTTGCGCATGTGGTCTCGGGGAATCCATGTTGGGAGTCGTGTTGTCCATCGGTTGTCTGCCATTCTTGCAACATGGCCAGCCCACCGCCATTTGAGATTTTTGATGGAGTCTATGATGTCTCTAACTCTTGTCTTTTCCCGGATGTACTGTGCTGTCTTGTGGTCTCTCAATGTGAAACCCAGCATTATTCTTTCATGTGCACGTTGCATGGTTCTCAGCTTACGGGTCTGTCTCTAGGTTAAGTTCCATGTTTCAGCTCCATAAGTGACTATCGATGGGATGCATTGGTTATACACCCTTCTCTTTAGGATTAATGGGATCTTATTATTTTTGAGGGTTGAGCTAGCTCTGCCAAAGGCTTGCCATCCTAGTGTGATTCTTCGCTTATGGTATAATCAATGAACATCAGCATCTAAGTTTAAAATAAAAACCGCAATTATTGTTGTACAGACCTAATAATAACCTCAATCTGATGTGAGGTCTTTAGTGATACATTTATATAGATTTTGAAAGATTTTTTAATCAGTGAAAATAATTAAAACAATTTATATAAACTATAATTGATTACTGGCTTCCGACCAAAATTTCTGTATTTTTGTGATATATGTTTTCAAATCAATCATTATCAAGATATTTTCAGTGATTGATGGGTAAGTGGATCTTGGAAATTTACGTTCATTAAAAATTCAATTTACAAAAGTATCGCCTATATTTTCTGTGATTAATTGCTGTACATCATCTGATTGTTTTCTTTGATTAATATGTGTGACCATATTATAAAATTATCCAAAAGAAACAAAAAGAAGGAGATACACAACTGTAATCATCGAAGCAATTCTTGGAAAAGGGTCGGGGCTTCAAAGCAATTGACAAAACTCTCAATAGAGGACGGAAACAAACGACTGGATTACTCGAAGAAATTGGGGACATGGCAATAGATAGGGACCGAATCGACAAAGGTGCCCGGAAATTCTACCAAAAACTGTACCTACAACAAACAGGATGTGCAATATGCGAGCAATCAGTTCGAGGATATCCCAGAGGTTTCACCATTTGGAGGTGAAATAAGCCTACAAACAAACGGAAAAAAGGAAACAGATAACATCCCCATCGACCCACTCAAAAGAGCGCATAAGATCGTTACTTAGGCATTAGCCACCCTATTCAACATGCCTAAAAAGTAAAGCAAAATCTCATTGATATCCACTGCTAACTCCTGGAAAATCTTGTTGACAGTCATGAATTTGTTTTTCCATTCTGTAGAGCGAGAGTCAACGAAGAGGAATGTTGACACTATGAAAAAACATTTTATTTCTTTTTTATTCCATTAAATTTCTCGAGAACTGCCGATTCGAACAAGTTTAAACACGACATTGCACCGCTTGGAATACTAACAAATATATCTGGCAAATATGAGATTCGCACAATCGCCAGTTGTCGTATTGTCAAGCTCGCACGCACGAACACAATATTCTTGTCATATTGCAAGGATGTCAAATAACTGAGGGACATATCCTCAATTATTGTGAGATTATTTGAATATGTTGTGATAGCCGGCAGTTTTGTGACACATATGAGAGATCATCTCAGATGGATAGAAAAAAAAATATGCCGGAATTGTTATTACTCCTTTCATTGTCAATGCTTCCACTAAACGGGAGATAATCTCTGATGGATCCGCTCAAATAATTTACGACTTTTTTCCTCATCCACTTGATTGAAATTCTTTCGGAACCTTTGGAGATATCGTGGAGATAGTAAAAAATTCAGGGATTTTTTTGTTTTTGCAAAAAGGTAGCAGAGACTTAGGGGAGATAATTGTAAATGGATCCTATCCAAAACGTCCTGATTTCTTCCATTTTTCTGCAGTCTATTCCCCACCCATTTCATTGAGATTCCTTAGAAACCTTTGGAGATATCGTTGAGACAGTCAGAGATTTAGATATTTTCTGTTGTTGCCAAAGAATAGCTAAGAGTTAGGGGATAAATTGTGAATGGATCCTATCCAAAATGTCCTGATTTCTTCCATTTTATTGTCGTCTATTCCCCACCCATTTTATTGAAATTCTTTCAGAACCTTCCGAGATATCACAAAGACGGTCAGAGATTCAGAGATTTTTTTTACTCTTGCCAAAAGATGGTTAAAATGTAGGAGAGATAATTGCAAATGGATCCTATCCAAAATGTCCTGATTTCTTCCATTTTTCTGCAGTCTATTCCCCACCCATTTCATTGAGATTCCTTAGAAACCTTTTTAGATATCATGGAGACTGTCAGAAATTCAGGGATTTTTTGTTGTTGCCAAAAGATAGCTAAGACGTAGGAGAGATAATTATGAATAGGTCCTATCTGAAATGTCCTGACTTCTTCCATAGCTTATTTCACACCCTCCCCCGAGATTTCATTGAAATTCATTCGAAGCCCCTGGAGATGTTGTGAAGACACACAGAAAACGTTTAAATATTTTTGGTGTAGTTGCCAATAGTCAGCAACGACGTTGTTATCGAGTACGCACACACGAACAGAGAGATTTCCTCACTTGTATTGAAATCGTGTGAATATTTCTTGTTGCCAAGTTAGACAAGGCGTAGATGGGATAATTTTAGATGGATTCTCTCCAAATTTTCATGACTTATTTAGTAATCTATTATTTCGTTTCCCATCAAATCTAACTGGGATTCATTGTGAGCATTCGGAGATATCACGAAACAAGAGGCATCTTGAAGTGCAGGGTGTGATCAGATAGCTACAATGTAGGGGTGGTAATTTTGCATGGATCCGCTCTAAAATCAGTAGTTGTTGAGTTGTTGATCATGCATACACGAAAACAGATTTTCCGATCAGAGAAAAATTGTATGGATATTTTGTGGATACCAACTGTTAGCTGGGACGCAAAAAAATTATTTATATTAGTTGGTCACTTCTCCAAAATGCCCATCTTTCGACAAAATTTAATTGAAATTCATTGAGAACCTTTTGAGATATCGTGTGCATAGACAGGGAAATATCAAAGATATTTTGTGGTATGAACAGATAGCTACAATGTAGGGTAGATAACTGTGCATGGATCTGCTCAGAAATTCGATTGCTTCTTTTGCCTCTATTTCCAACTCTTCTACAAAATCCCAATGACTTTCACTGAGAACTTCAGGAGATATCGTGTTGACAGTCACAGATTTTTTTTAATTCTGAAGAGCGGAAGATATGGGAGATGATGTTTTTATACACTGAAGAAATATCTGTGATCTTTACTATCTTATTTATTGGCATCCACCCGACAGAATACCCTAAGTTTCCAGATGGCAAGTGCCGAATTTAACTTGATATGATGTAGAAAAATGTTTTATAATTAAACCGAGAGAGGGGATCAGAGACAGTGTGTGGAAGAGATTGTGTGATTATTTCAGGAGATTTTGTGTGTAAAGTCAGTGAAATCTTGAAGATGTTTTGGGTCTTGGCCTAATTACCACCATGTAGGTCATCTGAACACAAAATCCCATTAGAATTGATTTTGAACTTTCGGAATATCGAGTGTACAGACAGAGTCTAAGATATTTTGATGTGTGGACAGTTAGGTACTATGTAGGGGAGGTGATTTTGGATCCAATCCAACATTCGATTCTGTCTTTGCTAATCTATTCCCCACTCTTCTCCGCAGAATTCCATCGAAATTTACTGAGATCTTCTAGAGGAATCGTGTGGACAGTCAAAGAGACTTTTTCATTCTATAGAGCGACAGTCATAGATTATTTGTAGAAATTATGGAGAAATATCTGTAACCTTCCCTTCCTTATCAATTTTCATCAAATTTCTCGAGAACTATAAACACTAAACATAAACACAACTATAAACGACTACTTATTTGTTTAACTATTTCCATCTCTTCCACGAAATTTCACTGAAATCCAGAGGGATTTTCAGGAGATATCATTTTCATTCTAAAGAGCGAAAGTCGAAGGATATTCGTAGAGTCTATGGCATGACATCTATAATCTTTACTTTCTTATGTATTTTTATCACTTATCTCGAGGAATGCTCATCCAAATAGCTCAAAACACGGCTCATCACTGCTTTGTGTGTTAACTAATATACCTGTCGAATGAGAAATTGTTGAGTTGTCCGGCACGATCGCCAGGAGACGTGTTGTTGAGCGCGCACACACGAACAAAGAGATTATTTCAACGGCATTGAGATCGAGAGAATATCTTGTGATTGCTCGATACTTAGATTGGACTCTTACTTGCCCTTTGTTATGCCCTTGGCACTGAGAATGGTCTTTTGTTTTATGGAGTTTGAATTAAAATCATATAAACGTCCTTAGCGCAAGGATAGAACATTATCAATCGTCCCTGACTCGAAAATGCAATAGAATTCTCATGACAAACTTGAATTCGTCACTATTCGTCACAATTCATAATATTTATCTAAAGTAATTATTCATAAAAGAGTGAATTATAAATTGCATTGTATTATATAGAAACTTATTTGAAATGACCTCCCGTCACCACACGGTTGATATGTCACTCAATTTAGACAGCAAAAATTGAATTAACAATTAAAAGAAAATGGGACTTGTGCAGGAATCGAACCACCGATTTCTTTTATTGGTTGGACTGCACCCATGTTTAGATGCTTTTATAGTGTCGCACACACACACGCACTCACACACACACGCACACGATGTAACACTTCTTGAGTATATACTAAGATAGTAGTGTAAATCTTCTGTTCGAGTGTAAGCCCGTGGAAGTCAAGGAATCTAATCATAATAAATCGAAGCTCTAGGTTCGTACGATAGACGAAAAGAGAGGGTCCAGTTGATCAGCACGTACACATTAGAAATAAAGCTCTGCATCAAAATATTTTTTTTCATTTTTGCATTTTAGAAAAAGAATTTCTTCGATGTAGTTTATTTCAACTAAAATACTTGAAAATTTTCTGGATCCACCCCAAAATGTGAATATCTTTTCTATAGTTAGTGCCCCAACCTTTCACGAAATTTCGATAAAGTCCATTGAGAATGTATTCCTGTGTACGTATAGCTACAATACTGGGGAGGGATGGCCTTGGGAATTTTCAGTATCCGCCCTAAAATGTAAACACTTCTCTATAAGCCAAGGTCCTCTCTTCTACAGAATTTGATTGAAATTCATTTAGATATTTTTTAAATAGCACATACATGGGCTGGGAGTCGTGTCCAGTTTTGCATAGTAATTACATCGCAAATTGACAACCTATCCTGTACCCTCTGAAACATGATGTAATGATCGAAAACCACCCAGATGTATTCTATTGTCCAAGTTAAAGGTCTCCAGTTTTCTGTACGATTTGAGACCGAGGCGTGTGTTGTTCTATTGTACTATTGTCTCACAGTGGTCGCCTATACTTGATTTTTATTAGATTTTTCGAGAAACGCTGAGACAAATCACTTGAAACGTGACACTGCATATGTTGACATATCTGGATAATGCCAACTATGTACAATCGCCAGTTGACAAGTTTGTCGCTGGAGGAAATGGATATAATTATAGATTGATCAACTCTAAAATTATGACTTCTTTCATCGTCTATTATCCACCCCTCAACAAATTTCCATCAAAATCCATCGAGAACTCTTGGAGATATCGTGTGTATAGAGAGAAAACATTTAAAGATATTCTGTGATTGATTTAACTGTCGATTTATTGAGCATAGTTCTCTATTTGTATTTTGCAGTTGACGTCAGTTAACTCCGGTGTAAGGGAGATGATGTTGAATGGATCCACTCGGAATTTTCATGACTTCTTCCATAGTCTATTACCCACCCTTCCTTCAATACTTATCGAAATCCTTTGGGAACATTTTGTGATATCGATAGTATAGGCCGAAAATATTTAGAGATATCTTATTGTTGCCAACAGTTAACTTGGACAGAGTTATCGATTTGACAAGCATGCACATACAAACACAGAGATTTCTCAACTTTGGTGAGAATGAGTGAATATTTTTGTGGTTGCCTACAGTCAACTGGGACGCAGCGGATATTGCTAAAGATGAATCCACTCCAATATCTTTTGACATCTCTCAACCACCCCCACCATTTACGTAATCCCATCGAAATCCATCGGGAACCTTTTGAGATATCGTGTGTAGATTCAATGGAAGTTCTGGGATACTTTGTGGTTTCTGATGGTAAACGAGGACAGGGTTGTCGGTTTGTCTAGTATGCACATAGGAACACAGAGATTTCCTTACTTGTAGTGAGATTGTGTGAATATTTTGCAATTGCCAGCAGTTAGCTCCGATGTAAGGGAGATGATGTTAAATGGATCCACTTCTTCCATTGTCTATTACTCACCCCTCAACCAATTCCTATCGAAATCCATCAGGAACCTTTTGTGATGTCGGGTGTACAGACTGAGAACATTTAGAGATATCTTGTAGAAGCCAACAATTAACTTGGACGAAGTTATCGATTTGACAAGTGCGCACACACAAACACAGAGATGTCCTAACTTCTATGAAGATTGTGTGACTATTTCACAATGTTGGTAGCTAGTTCTGATGTAATAGGTAACATGCTAAATGGGTCCATTTAGAAATTTAATGACTTCTTTTATCTTCTATCACCCCATACCAACTAATTCCCATTAAAATCCTTTGAAACACTTGGAGACGGATAGAGAACATTAAGAGATATTTTGTGATTTCCGGCGGTTGACTAGGACAGAGTTGTCGATTTTTCATGACACACACACGGGAACACCGATTTTATCACTTGTCTCGAGATCGAGTGAATATTTTGCAATTAGCTTCGATTTAACAGAGATGATGTTAAATGGATCCTCCAGGGATTTTCATGGCTTCTTCAATCGTCTATTAACCACCCCTCCATCAATACCTATCGAAATATATTGGAATCATTTGGTGATATCGAGTGTACTGACCAAAAACGTTTAGAAATATCTTGTAGTTGCCAACAGTCAATTCGCACGGAGTTATCGATTTGACAAGCGCGCACACACAAACACAGAGATTTCTTAACTTCTATTAGGATTGTGTGACTATTTCACAATGTGGTTAGCTCTGATGTAACAGGTAACGTGCTAAATGGGTCCATTTAGAATGATTTAATGATACTTTTATCTTCTATCGAGCCATACCAACTACAAATTTCCATTAAAATCCTTTGGAACATTTGGAGACAGAAAGAAAACATTTAGTGATATTTTGTGATTTCCGGCGGTTGACTTGGTCGGAGTTGTCGATTTTTCATGACACACACACGGGAACACCGATTTCATCACTTATCTCGAGATTGTGTGAATATTTTGCAGTTGCTGGCAGTTAGCTCCGATGTAAGGGAGATGATGTTGAATGGATCCATTTTGAATTTTCATGTCTTCTTTCATCGTCTATTACCCACCCCTTCACCAAATCCTACCATTTCCTTGGGATCATTTGGTGATATCGAGTGTACAGACTGAAAATGTTTAGAAATATCTTGTAGTTGCCAACAGTTAATTAAGACGGAGTTATCGATTTGACAAGTGTGCGCATACAAAGACGGAGATTTCTCAACTTTTAGTGAGATCGTGTGACTATTTTGCAGTTGCAGGTACTCAGCTCTGACGTAACAGAGACCATGTTGAATGGGTCCATTCAGAAATTTAATTACTCCTTTTATCTTCTATTACCCCATACCAACTACAAATTTCCATTGAAATCCATGAGAACATTTGGAGATATCATGTAAACGGAAAAAAACATTTAGAAATATTTTGTGGTTACTGATTTGTCAAGACGCACACACGTGAACACCGATTTCATCACTTGTCTTGGGATCGTGTGCTTATTTTGTGGTTGCCTAACCCTAACCCTAACCCTGGGATGCAGCAGAAATTATCATAGATAGATCCACTCCAATTTTATGACATCGCTCCTCATCTACCATTCCCCTCCATCCCCAAGTCCCCATCGAAATCCATCAGAAACCTTTTGAGATATCGTGTGTACAGACAATGAAAGTTCTGAGATACTTTGCAGTTCCTAACGATTAACTAGGACAGAGCGGTCAGTCTGTCGAGTACACAAACACGAACATAGAAATTTCCTTACTTGTAATAAGATAGTTTGAATATTTTGCACACACACGAACACAGGAATTTCTTTACTTGTAATGATATTGTGAGAATATTTTTGCTGTTGCCGGCAATTAGCTCCGATGTAACGGAGATTTTGTTAAATGGATCCACTTTCAATTTTTTCTTGACTTTTTTCATCGTCTGTTACCCAACCCTGTACCAATTCCTATCGAAATCCATTGGGAACATTTGGTGATATCGTGTGTACGGACGGAAAACATTAAGAGATATTTTGTGATTGCCGACGGTTAACTAGGACATAGTTGTCAGTCTGTTGAGCACGCACAAAGGAACTCATGGATTTCTTTACTTGTCTGGGGAATGTGTGAATATCTTGAAATAGCCGCCAGTTTGCTCTTATTTAACAGACGTCAAGTGAAATGTATCGATTCCAATATTTCCAGACATTTTTCATCGTTTATCCCAACAGCCATTCGACGAATTCCCATTTAAATCAATTGGAAACCTTTGCAGATGTTGCATAGATAAAAAGGGAACATTGGGAGATATGTTGTGGTTCCAGACATTCAACAAAGCCGTACTTATCGGTCCGTCGAATACGCACACCCGAACACAGCGATTTCTTCACTCATTTTGTGAATATTTTGCAGTTGCCAGCAGTTAGCTCCAATGTGACTGAAATAATGTCAAGTGGATCCCCTCATGACTTTTTTCATCGTCAATAATCTACACCTCCACGACTTCCGATTAAAATCCATTGAGAATATTTGGGGATATCGGGTAAACGAATAGAGAATGTATCTCTGAATTTTTCAGATGAGGTATTATCATTATAATTATTTCTATTATTATTCGGACTATCCTCATCTTGGCTGTTTTTCATACTACTTTTGGAGACAGTTTTCCAAAACAACCGAGATGAGGATAGTCAGAATAATGATAATAGAAATAAATACGAATAGAGAACATAAACAGATATTTTGTTGTTGCAGACACATAGATATTCGGAGTTGTCGGTTCGTCAATAGCGCACACACAAACACAGATATTCCTTCTCTTGTACTGAGATTGTGTGAATATTTTGTGGTTGTTTACAGTTAACTAGGACGTAGCAGAGATAATTATAGATAGATCTACGCTGATATCTTTTGACATCATCAATCGTCTATTCCCTCTTCCATCCACAAAGTTCTGTTGAAATCCATTGGGAACCTTTTGAGATATCGTGTGTACAGAATATTTAGAGAGATTTTGTGGTTGCCGACAATCAACAAAGACAGACGTCGAGCACGAACACACGAATTCAGAGATTTCTTTACTTGTAGTGAGATTGTGAGGATATTTAGCAGTTGCCGGCAGTAAGCTCCGATGTAACAGAGATGAATGGATCCATTCAGAAATCTAAATACTCATTCAATTGTCCCCCCCCCCCAGCACATCCCCGAATCCCCATTGCAATCCATTGGGAAAATTACCAGATATCGTGTGGACAAACATACAACATCTGGAGATATTCTGTGGTCGCCGACAATTAAGTAAGACGTAGTTGCCGATCAGTCGAGAACACACTCACGAACACAAAGATTTATTCACTCGTTGTGAGATTGTGTGAATTATTAATAGTTGCCGGCGGTGAGCCCCGCTGTGACTGAAAGAATGTTGAATGTATTCACTCAGAAATCCCACGACCTCCTTCATTGTCAATTATCTACACTTCCACAAATCACCATTTGAAACTAATGCGAACCCTTGGACATATCGTGTGGATGAATAGAGAATATAAATAGATATTTTGTTGTTGCTGACAATCAACTAGTTGTAATTTCTTCGGAAGCACACACACGAACACAGAAGCTTATTTGTTTGTCCTCCCCCAGCCCGTCCACAAATCCACATTGCAATCCATTGGGAATTTTTCGGAGACATAGTGTGGACGGACGGAAAACATTTGGGGAGATATTTTGTAGTTTGCAACAATCAACTAGAATGTAGTTGTCGGTTTATCAGGCCTGCACACACGAGCATAGTCATTTCTCCACTCGTCGTGAGATTGTGTGAATATTTTGATGTTGCCGACGGTCAGCTCTGATATGGCAGATACCATGATATTAAATGGATCTATTCTGATATCTTATGACTTTTCTCATCGTTTGTGGGAATAGATTTTCTTTGGAAACCAATGAAAACATTTCAAAATATCGTATGGACAGACAGAGTATATGTAGAGATATTTTGTCCTTGTCAACAATTAACTTGGGCGTATCTGTCGGTCTATCAATTACGCCCACAGGAACACAGCAATTTATTCACTTGTTGTGAGATTGTGTGAATATTTTGCAGTTGCCAGCATTTGGCTGCAATGCGACTTGAAGAATGTTAAATGGATCCACTCAGAAATTTAATATCGTCCATTATCTTCACCTCTACTAATTCCCATTTAAGTCCATTTGGAACATTTGGAGATATCATTGAGAAGAATAAAGAACATTATGTGATATTTTGTGACACTTAACTATTCGGAGTTGTCGAATTGTCGAGAGCTTACACACGAACACAGATATTCCTTCACTTGAAGTGAGATTGTGTGAATATTTTGTGGTTGCTTACAATTAACCAGGACCTAGCGGAGATAATTATAAAAGGTTCAATAGCGACATTTTTTGACGTCATTCAACGTGTATCCCCCAAATCCATAAGTTCCTTTTGAAATCCATTGGGAACCTTTTAAGATATCGTATGTACTGACTGAAAACATTAGGAGATATTTTGTGGCTGCCAAGAGTTAACTAGAGGTAGTGTTCAGTCTCTTGGGCATACACACAGGACCATACAGATTTCTTCATTGGCCGTAAGATCGTGAGAATATCTTGGAGTAACCCACAGTCAGCTTCAATGCAACAGAAATTATGCTAAATCGATCTATTCCAATATTTCGTGACTTTTTTATCACCTATTCCCACTCCTATCCACTAATCTCCTTAACAATCCATTGATAACCTTCGGAGATATCGTGTGGACAAGCAGAAAACATTTGGAGACATTTTGTGGTTCCTGACGGTTAACTAAGAAGTAGTTGTCAACCTGTCCAGTACGTGCGCACAAAAACAGAGATTTTTCATTTGTAGTGAGCTTGTGTGAGTATTTTACGGTTGTCAGCAATTAGATCCGATATAACTGGATCACTATTCAATGGATCCACTCAGAAATCCCGTGGTGATTTCAATTGTCTACCAGCTATACTTCCACAAATTCCCATTAAAATTAATTGGGAACATTTGGAGATATCGTGTAAACGGACAGAAGACATGAAGAGTTGGTTTGTAATTTGTCTATTTTTCGAGCACACACACACACACACAAACACGGATATTTCTTCATCTGCAGTGAGGTTGTGTTATCATTTTTTGGTTGCCTACAGTTAACTAGGACGTAGCGGGGATAATCATGAATGGATCAAAACGGATATGTTTGGTATCATTCATCGTCTAACCCCTCCACTAATTCCCTTCGAAATCCATTGGGGACCTTTGGAGATGTGTGAACAGACAGAAAATATTTAGAGATATTTTGTTGTTACCGACAGTTAATTTGGATAGTTGTAAGCGCACACACAAACACAGAGATCCCTTCGCATGTAATGATATTTGTATGCAAGTTGTCGATCTGTCAAGCACGCACACACGAACAAAGAGATTTCTCCACTTGTAGTGAGATTGTGTGGATATTTCGCAGACGATTTTAGATGTTTTTTTAATGATTTCTAAGGTGTCACAGACACCCGTTTTCCTCCTTATATACTGTACTGTCTTTTGGTCTCTCCATGTAAGGTTGAGCATGATTCTCTCATGCGCACGTTGCATACTTCTCAGTTTGCAGGTCTGTTTCTTGGTTAGGTTCCATATTTCAGCTCCATAAGTGACCTTCGGGAGAATGCATTGGTTGTATAATCTTCTTTTTAGAATTATCGGGATCATCTGGTTCTTGAAAGTTGATCTTGCTCTGCCGAAGGCTTGCCATCCCAATGTGATTCTTCGCTTGATTTACTCCTCTTTTGAGGGTCTCGGGCAGGCCATGTTGCAAAAATGAAAGACAGCCAATGGACATCACATCTCACAACATGGATCCCCAGGGATCACATAAGAAACCGAGGCCGACAGAATACAAGATGGAGAGATGAACAGGACAGATTCAGGAAATACTGGCTCTGTGATGCCCATGATAGAGGATTGTGGTAAATCCTGGGGAAGGTAAATGTCCAACAATGGACGTTAAAAGACTGATGATGATGATGATGATGATGATGATGATGATGATTTTAGATGGATCAGAAAATCAATTATATCTTTCATTGTGTATTTTCCCTACCTGCACAGATTTCCATCAAAATCCATTGACAGTCTTCAGTGGTATCGTGTAGACTGATGACCAGATAGTTGGATTAGAAGTAAAGGGAGATAATCTTTAATGGATCCGTCTGAGATTTGATAACTTCTTCCATAGCTTGTTGCCAATCCTTTCACGAAATTTCATCGGAATTCGTCCATAGCTCATGAAAATATCGTAGTGGACATACCTTTTACACATATTTTGTGGTTAGCTAATACGTAAGGGAAATAATTACAGGTGGATTTACTCTGGAATGTAATGACTTCTTTTGTGATTTATTGTACAACTCTGAACATAATTCCATTGGAATTCATTGAAAAGATTCCGGGATATCGTGTGTATAAACATAGGTTACGTAAATATTTTGTGGTGTGCATGGATCCGATTCTATTCCAAAGAGCTGAAGTCAAGAGCGATTATTTATTGAAACACTGAAGAAATATATATAATCATTTTTTTCTATGTATTTCTAATTATATTTTCCAGAACCACTGATCCATACAACTTCGAGCAAGACATTGCAATACTTTGTATGCTATATATCTAGTGAATGTCGTCTTCGTGCACTTCCAAATTGTTTAATTGTTGAGCATGCATGCACGTACGAAGGTGAGATTACGGGAATTTTTTGTGGTTGCCGACAGTTAGTCCGGGACGTGGGAGGAATCACATAGGTTGCAAGCGGCATTTCCTGACGTCCTCCATAGCTGATTGCCAACCCTTCTTGAAATTTCATTGAAATTTAATATTCCTGCGTATCTTAATTAGCTTTCTAGAGAAGAACTGATTCTAACGCCTTTAACCTGGAAATTGAGAAATGCTGAGTAATTTGGTGAATATCAACTTTATACGATTGTCTGTTGTCGAGCACGCACACAGACACACATGAACACAGGGGGTTTTAGTGAGATTATGTGGGATTATTTTGTGGTTACCGATGGTTAGCTAGGGACGTAGGAGAAATCACGTAAGTTGCAATCACAGCGACATTTCCTGACGTCTTTCATAGCTGATCGCCAAATCTCCAAGAAATTTCATTGAAGTAATTTGGTGAATATCAACTTTCTACAATTTCCTGTTGTCGAGTCGTCGACCACGCGCATACGAACACAGATATTTGATCCACCGCAGTGAGATTGTCTGAACATTTCGTGGTTGCCAACAGTTAGCGAGGACGTCGGAGAAATAACTTTAGATTGGCCCATTCCATTGAAAATCGATGATAGCTTCTCGAGATTTTGTGTCGATAGACAGGATTTTTAATGATTTTTGAGGACACCGACGGTTAGCTAAGACGTAGAGGAGATAATTTTGGATGTATTCGTTTCGGGAGTTCATTGCTCACCTTTCTACTAAATTTAATTGGGATTCACCAAAAGTTTTTCAGAGACATCGCGTGTACAGACTGATAATCCTTCAAGATATTTGATGGTGTGGGCATATAGCTGTAATGAAAAGAAGGTGATTGTGTATGGACCCGCGTGGATACCAAATATTTGACACTTCTTTCCTAGTCGATTTTGCCCTCATCCATGGAATTCCATTGAAATACATCGAGAACTTCTGGAGATATCGTGTGGGCAGACACAGAAAATCAATGCCTTAATGCACGTGCATGTATTTTGTGTGAGAGTTATGTGCGTTCATTGCCTCTGTGTGTGCGTATGTATGCGCCCTAATGTACATGCACATGTGTGAGTGTGTGCATGTACCCCTGTGTGAGTGTGTGTGTGTACACGTACCCAGTGTGCACACACGTGTGTGTAAGCGCTCTTACGGGTATAGATCGTTCAAATATCTGAATTACCGATCTTTTCCTGACTCTTGAGTCATTTTTTTCTTTTAGTCCGATGAGTTGAGATAATTCATCGCTTCTTTTGCTGTGAATGCTGTTCATGCTAAGAACTTTGGGAGATATATTCACTCCTTTTATCTTCTCTGTCTGATTTGTGAATAACTAATCCTTCAATCAAGCTACGTTTTCGAAAACCGTTGATCCAAGCAAGCTCGGACACGACCCCGTATTGATTTCGATGCTAACTTATGCTTCTGGCGAATGTCAAATTCGTGCAATCGCCAGTTGTAGAGTTGTAGGGCTTGCACACACGAACACAGAGACATTTTCAATTGTAGTGAGATTGAATGAATATTTTGTTGTTGCCGACTGTTAGTTAGCCCGTAGCGTTGATAATCTTACATGGATACGATCAGAAATTGTATAATTTCTTTCCTCGTCTTTTGCCCACGTCACTACAAAATTTCAAGGAAATTGATTGGGAACATTTGGGAGTATCATTTGAACGAACTGCAAAAACTTGGAGATATTTTGTGGTTGCTAACAGTTATCTAGGGTGAAGAGATAATTGTAGATGGATTTGCTCTGAAATTTCCTGCCGTCTTCCATTACCCACCCTTCCACAAAATTTCATTGAAATCTGGAGGTATTGTGAGGACAGACAGAGCTTTTTTGAAGATATTTAAAGATGTGATCGCCGACAGTCAGCCAAGACGTATTTGTCGATCTCTCAAGAACAAGACTTTTCGTCGTAGCCCATTGTGGACAGATGGCTACAATGTAGGGAAAGTGCTTTTGCGTTTGCCTCAGAATTCAATCATTATCATCAGTCTTTTAACGTCCGTCGTTGGATATAGACCTTCCCCAGGATTTGCCTCACTTCTCTATCATGGGCGTTGCGGAGCCAGTACTTTCTGAACTTGTCGAGCTCGTTCCTTCATCAAATATTCTGCCGGCTTCGTTTGCGCATGTGATCTCGGGTGATCCATGTCGTGAGTTGTGATGTCCAACGGTTGTCTGCTATTCGTGCAACATGGCCTGCTCACCACCATTTGAGGTTTTTAATGGATTATATGATGTTCCTGACTTTTGTCTTTTCTCAGATGTACTGTGCTGTCTTGTAGTCTCTCTATGTGAGGCCCAGCATAATTCTTTCATGTGCACGTTGCATGGTTCTCAATTTGCGGATCTGTCTCTTGGTTAGATTCCATTCCTGCCTAATTTCTCAAACTTCCACAAAATTTCATTGAAATTCACAGAGACCCACTGGAGGTGTGTGGACGGTCATATAGTTTTTTCTGTCCTTTTTATTTTGTAGAGCGAAAGTCAAGAGAGATTATTTGTAGAAACTATGAAAAAGTATCCGTAATCTTCAATGTTTATTTATTTTTATTAAATATCTCGAGAGCCACCAATCCAAACAACTTTAAACACGACGCTGCACAGTAGGTTATCCTGTTGTCGAGAACGATCACCAGTTGTTGAGTTGTGAAGCACATTCCTGCAGAGATTACCTCAATAATAATGAGATCGGGTGAATATTCTGTGGTTGCAAATAGCAAGTTAGAACGTTGGAGATATCATCTTTGATAGATCAACTTTGAAATTTCATGATTTTTTTTCCATTCCACAAAATTTGACTTTGTGAGATATTTTGTAATTGCCGATAGTTAGCTCGGACGTAGGGGAGATAATCTCCAATTGATCGACATTCGGAGATATTGGATGTGCAGACACTAGTTTTGGAGAAATAGCAATGATAGAGATAGGTAATTGTATATAAATCCTTTCCAAAATTCCGATACGTATTTGCTAATCTATTTTCATTTTTTCCAAGAAGTTTCATTGAAATTCATTGAAATTCATTGAGAGCTTCAGGGGACATCGTGTGGATAGACACAGAGCAGCTTTTCATTCTAAAGAGTGGAAGCCAAATGAGATTTGTAGAAACTATGAAAAGATACCTGTAATCTTTACTTTTTTATGCAATTTTATTAGATTTCTCGAAAAACGCCGATCTAAAAAACTCCAAACACAATACTGTACTACTCTGTATGCTAATATATCAGACGAAGTCAACTTTGTACAATCGCCAGTTGTCGATTTGTGGAGTACGCACACATGAACACAGATATTTTTTTCGATAACAGTGATATTCTCCGAACATTTTGCAGACCGTTAGCCAGGACGTGGCGGGGGGAGAATCTTCAATGGATCAACTCCAAAGTTTTATATCTTCTGTCATAGTCTATTGCCCACACACCTTCGAAATGTTATTGAAATTCAGTGGGAACTTTTGGAGATATCGTGTGGACAGAAATAATTTTTTAAAGAAGATTAAATGATATTTTGTTGTTGCCAACAGTTTTTTAGGACGCAGGGAAGATTATGTTGACAGGATCCGCTCCAATATTTTCTGGTTCCTTCCATAGCTCATTGCCTACCATTGCAAGAAATTTCATTGAAAATCATCCAAAGCTTCTAGATACGTTGTGTGGATAGAAAGAGATCTTCTAGAGATGTTCCGTGGGTTCTGTCAGTCAAACCAGGGGAAATAATCTAAGATGTATTCACATTTCACGACTTCTTTTGTAGTCTATTGTTTATCTTTCCACTGAATCCCATTCGAATTCACTGAAAACTTTTGGAGTTATCGTGTGTGCCACGGAGGAGTTTTGAAGATGTAGGAATATAGGGAAGGTAGCTGTTCATGGATCCGCTTCAAAATTCGAATATTTCCTTCCCAGTCTATTTTTCGCCTTTCCCGAGATATCTCATTGGAATTATCACGGAACACTTGGAGATATCGTGCGGACAGTCACAGAACGTAAGTAAATGATTTATAGAAACTATCGAGGAATACCTGTAATCTTTAATGTTTATATTTTTTTATTAATTTTTTGAAAAATCGCTGATCCAAACAACTTTTGAAAACGAAACTGCGTTGCCAACTAATATATCTGGCAAATGTCGAGTTTGTACAATCGCCTGTTGTCGAATTGTTAAGCACGATCTCCAATTGTCGATTTTACGAGCACGCACACACGAACACAGATATTTCTTCAAATGTAGTGAGATTGTACGAATATTTTATGGTTGCCGACGGTTAGCTATGACGTGGGAGGGATAATTGTTGATCATCACCATCATCATGATTATCATCAATCTGTTAGCGCCCCTCGTTGGACATATACCTTCCCCAGAATTCGCCTCATCTCCCTATCATGGGCATTGCAGAGCCAGCATTTTCTGAATTTATCTAGCTTGTCACACCATCTTACTTCCTGTCGGCCTAAGCATGGCACTTATTCCCTGGGGATTCACGTTATGAGACGTGGTGTCCAGCAGGTATCTGCCATTCTTGCAACATTTCCAGCCCATTACCATTTAAGTTTTCTAATAGTTTCTTTGATGTCTTGGACTCCTGTCATCTTAGTATACAGTGTTGTCATATCTTATTTCTCCATGTGAGGTTGAGCATGAATAGCATGGTTTTCAGTTAGAGGGTCAATCGTTCGGTTATGTTCTATATCTCAGCTCTATATGTGACCATCGGTTGAATACATCGGTTGTATACCCTTCTCTTCAGGCTAAATGGGATTTTCTTGTTCTTGATTGTCGAGTTTGCTCTACCGAAAGCTTGCCAATGTAGTGTGATTCTACTCTTGATTTCTACTTCTTTTGATGACTTCACAGTGACTCGTTGTTTTAGGCAAATGTTGTGGTCTAATTCCTCCAGCTCTGCATTTTCGATTGTAACAGTTGTGTCTTTGTCCCCAACATGTTTGTTGTGCATGACATTTGTTTTGCTAAATTTCATGTGGAGGCCAACTTTCTTGATTGCTTCATTTGGTTCGTCTAACATTATTTGGAGATCCTGAAGGTACTTTGAAAAGAGGACGATTTCGTCAGCATATCCAAGGTTACTTATGTATTCTCCATTTATCTGGATTCCTTTATGTTCCTATTCTAAGTTTCGGAAGATCATCTCGAGGCAGACTGTGAAGAGTTTGATTTAGCAGGTATTACCTTGTCTTACTCCTTTTCCTAAGTGAAAGGGCTCAGAATCATTTTCTAGCCTTATGTACGAACTGCTGTGTCGGTAGATATGTTGCAGTACTCTCTCATATACGGGGTCTACGCCTTGTTGTATTATTGCATCAATGATTTAGGGGATTTCCACTGATTCGAAAGTCCAATTAAAGTAATAGTGGCTGATATTGTAGATCTGGCCTTCACAATTCGAAAGCGGGAAAGGTAACATTGATTGCAGAAAATAAGACTAAATTACATCTTTTTTATATTAGGGATTATGTGTATGTAATTTTGCATTATGAAAATTACTTACAGTAAGTCCAGTAAGCTATGTTTATCTTAGATCTGACTTATGATAGGAATGAACCAGAAATGATTCTCTCCTATCCACGTTGCTTGGTTCTTAGTCTGGTGGTCGATATTTTGGTAAAGTTTCATGTTTCAGTTCCGACATGGCTATCGGAAGGGAGACATTAGTTGTATACACTCCTTTTCGGGATTGACGGGATTTTTTTTATTCAGGAAAGTTGAGCTAGCTCAACCGAAAGCTTGCCAACCTGAAGTCTATTTTCATTTTCTTTCGAGCGTTTCATGGAGATTCGTTGCCCCACGTAAATGTAGTGGTCTAATTTTCTCAACTCTGAGTTTACAACTTTGATTGTCGTGTCAACGTGTTTATTGTATGTGGCATTTGTTTTACTGAAGTTCATGTGAAGACCATAATGTTGGGTGAATGTTATGACATCCTCCGTAGTCTATGGCCCACTCTCTGACACAATGGATCAACTCTGAGATTTTATGATTTCTTTCACAGCTCATTTCCAACCCTTCCAGGAAATTCAATTGGAAATGATTAAGAACTTAAGGATATAATGTGTGAACAGGTGCAGAACTTTTTTAAACATTTTTATTTTAAAGAGCAAAAGTCAGGGGGTTTATAGAAACTATGTAGGAACATATGTAATCTTTAAATGTTCAATGTTTTAATTAGATTTCGCGAGGACTGCCAATCCAAACGACTTGGAACAACCTTACACTGCTTACTATGCTAACTGATATATCAGGGGAAGTCAACCTTGTACAATGGCCTGTTATCGAGTTTTCGAGCAGTAATATTCTGTGAACATTTTGACGACAGTTAGCTGGGATGTAGGGAAGATAATCTCAGATGTATTGCGTCTTCTTTCATAGTTTATTATCTAATCTTCCTCAGAGCATAATTGAAATTCATTGGGAACTTTTGGAAATATCGTGTGGACAAACAGAATTCTCGGGGGTATTTTGTGAGTTATCTAGAATGTAGGGAAGATGATTGGAGATCGAATAGCTCCAGAATTTCTGAATTTTCCCCCAGCTTATTGGCCACCCTCACAAGAAATTTAATTGGAAATCATTGAGAACTTCTGGAGATACTGAGTAGTTATTCATATACATTTTGAAGATACAATGTGATGTGAACTGATTGCTGCAATATTGGTGGGGGGCGGGATTTTGAATGGACCCACTCAAAAATTCGATCACTTCTTTCCAATTCTATTTTCCACTCTTGCAAGAAATTTCATTATATTTCATGGAGAACTTCTTGGAATATCGTGTGGACAAACATAAAACTTCTTTTATTCTAAAGAGCTGACGCCAAGGAACATTATTCATTGAAACTTTGAAGTAATATCCGAGATGGTTTTTTTTTTATCTATCTTATGTATATTTCTCGAGAACCGCTGATCAAAATAACTTCAAACACGACACTGCACTGCTCTATAGGCTATCTAATATATTTAGCGAATGTCATCTTCGTACAATCACCAATTGTCCAGTGGTTGAGCACGCACATACGACCACGGAGAATGTTTCGGGAATTTGTTGTTACTATCAATCAGCTAGAATGAAGATGAAATAATCTCCGATAGATCCGCTTAAAATTTGTATGACTTCTTTGTAGTCCATTGTCCACCCTTGCACAAAATCCCTTTGGAATTCATTGAAAATTATCGGAGATATCGTGTGGACTGACAGAGAATATTCGGATATATTTGCAGTTGCCGACAGTTAGCTAGGATGTAGTCGTCGAGCACGCTCACACGGATACAGATATAGTGGTGAGATTGTATGACTATTTTGTGTTTGCCGACATTAACCTAGGACTTAGGCAAGGTAATCGCGAATAGATTCTCTCCAATATTTTCTGACTTCTTACCTTAGCTTATCAACAGACCGCCCACGAAATTTCATTGAAATTCATTGACAGTTCCTGGAGGTATCATGTGGTCCGACAGAGAACATTTGGTAATATTTAGTGGTTGCTGACATTTAGCTGGGATGTAAGGGAGATAATTATTGATGTATCCACCAAGAAATGTCCTGAGCTAATTGCCAACTCACCCACGAAATTTCATTGAAATTCATCGACAGCTTCTTATGATATTGTGTGGAGAGACAAAGAATATTGAGTGATATTTTCTGGTTACTTGACAGTCAGCAAGGACTTAGTTGTCGAGCACACACACAGAGACACAAAGATTTCCCTAACTTGTAGAGAGAATGTATGAATATTTTTTTGTTGACGACTTTTTGCTAGGAAGTAAGTGGAATGATTCAAGACATATCCGCTCCAAAGTTTCCTGACTTTCTCCGTTGACTGTGACTCGCCCTTTCATTGAGAACTATCGGAGATATCGTGTGAACAGACAGAGGACAATTGGAGATATTTCGTAGTTGCTGACAGTGAGCTAGGAAACACACTAACGCAAAGATTTCTCTTCTTGTTGCAAAATTATGTAAATTATACGTGGGTGGCGACGGAAAGGTCGTAGGTAGCCGAGATCATTTTTGATGGATCAGCTTCAAAATTTTATGACATCTTTTGTGGTCTATTGAACGGTCTTCCACGAAATTTCATTTCAATTAATTGAAATCTATCTCTCAGAGATATTTGTAGTTGCTGACAATCAGCTGGAACGTAGTTGTCGATTACGTACACACGGACACAGGTTTTTTTCACTTGTGGTGGGATTGTGTGAATATTTTGTAGTTGCTTGGACGTAGGAGTAAGAATTTTGGATGGATCCGCGTCAAAATTTCCTGACTTCTTCAATAGCTATTTACCCCCCCCCCCTCACAGGAAGTTTCCTCAAAATTCATCGACATCTTTTGGAGATATGGTTTGGAGAGACTGAAAACGTTCAGGATATTCTTGGTTACCGGCAGTTAGCTTCGACTTAGATATCGTGAATGCACACACGAACACAGTGATTCCTTTATTCGTGGTGAAACTGTGCGAATAATTTCTAGTTGCTTGGACATAAGAGAGATAATTTTGGATAGAAAATGTCCTGACTTCTTCAATAGCTAATTATCTTACCTCCCACCAAATTTCATTGAAATCCATCGACAGCTTTTAGAGATATTGTTTGAAGAGGCAGAAAACGTTCAGAGATATCCTTGGTTGCCGGCAGTTAGCTACGACTTGGTTATCGTGAATGCACACACGAACACAGCGATTTCTCCACTTGTAGTGAAACTGAGTGAATATTTTGTAGTTGCTTGGATGTAAGATTGATAGTTTTCCATGAATCTGCGTCAAACTTGTAAGATTTCTTCACTAGCTAATTATCAAGCCTCACACGAAATTTCATTGATAATTATCGACAGCTTTTGGAGATATTGTTCGGAAAGACAGAGAATATTCGAAAATATTCTTCGTTGCTGGCAATTAGCTATGACTTAGTTGTCGTAAATGCACACACGAACACAGCAATTTCTTCACTTGAAATGAAACTGTGTGAATATTTTCTAGTTATTTGTAAGTAAGAGGGATAATTTTGGATGGAATATTCCCTGACTTCTCTAATGGCTAATCATCCAACGTCCTACGAAATTTCATTGAAATTCATCGACAGCTTTTGAAAATATTGTTCGGTGAGAGAGAAAACGTTCAGAGATATTCTTGGTTGCCGGCAGTTAGCTTCGACTTGGTTATCGTGAATGCACACACGAACACAGCGAATTTTTCAGTTGTAGCAGAACTGTGTGAATATTTTGTAGTTGCTTGGACTTGGGAGTGATAATCTTTGACGGATCCTAGTCAAAATTTCCTAGCTTATTCAATGGCTAATTATCAAGCCTCCCACGAAATTTCATTCTGATTCATCGACAGCTTTTAGAGAAATCGTTTAGAGAAACAGAGAATATTCGGAGATGTTCTTGGTTACGACTTGGCTATCGTGAATGCACACACGAACACAGCAATTTCTTCACTTGTAATGAAACCGAATGAATAATTTCCAGTTGCTTGGACGTAAGAGGGATTATTTTGGATGGAAAATTTCCTGGCTTCTTCAATAGCAAATTATCCACCCTCCCACGAAATTTCATTGTTTCTTTAAACGATATCTCCAAAAGCTGTCGATGAATTTCAGAGAACATTCGGAGATATTCTTGGTCGTCGACAGTTAGCTACGACTTGGTTATCGTGAATGCACATACGATCAAAGCGATAACTTCACTGATAATGAAACTATGTGAACTTTATTGTGCTTTACAATGGTTAGTAAGGGTGTAAGGGAGATAATCTTGAATTGATCCACTTAAAATTTCTATGACTTCTTCTGTAGTCTATTCATCATCCTTCTACAGAATCCCGTAGGAATTCGTTGAGAATTTGTAGTGCCCCCTATACTTTTAAATAGGAATTAAATACGAAACTCTTCTTTTAGCAAGGTATCCAAAATATCACTTCTTCGGACTAGCCCTATAAAACCTCTGGACGCACTTGGTCTGATGCTCATTGGCGCCAGGACCCCTAACTGGTCATGCCTCTGGCCCCGGTCTTTGCTGCCGGCCGCTACTCTTCCTTTCTCTTTCCTCCTCCTTAATATCATAAAAATTTAGCTGACCCACTGGCCAATCCGATCTTAACCATCCTTCCTCCGTGACCTATCTCTGTACTAACTTTGCCCATTTCACTTCGCCGCTACGCCACCGTGTCTTCATCACCTGCTACAAACGCGTATCACCTCTCTCTCTCTCTCTCTCTCTCTCTCGTGAACGAAATGACTAAGTCTTTTTTACAATCCGATTGTCACGATAATCGTTCCCCAAGAAAGAGGTCATCCGCGAAAATTTTTTTGAGATATCGTAATTTCGGCGTCTGAAAAGGGTTACTCTCATCTTATCTTTGACCAGGTATGTATGTATACTTCATACATACACATTCAAAAGGTATCTTCAACGGAAAATGCTATCTAGAAACTTACAGTCGATCTTTCTTACTTCCGCCGTTAGAATCCTTATACACCGAACATTCTTCATCAGCCTCTTTTCACTTTCTCCTAAAGTCTTTTTAATCAAGTGGTTGTGACTGGCTATCTATCTGCGGGGGTACCAAGTGACCACGCTTTATCTTGTCAATAAATGTACTTCAGATGTTTCTATCATCCTATAAGGTTATTCTTATATTATCTTTCACCAAGTATGTATGCATTCTTCACAAATATTCATGCGAAAAGTATATTCAATATAAAAAAAAATGCAAATAAAATAAAATATCTAAAAATCAAATATTTGATTAAAGTGAACTATTGCATCCTCCCGATTATGAAGCTGAAACATGGAACCTAACCAAGAGACAGATCTGCTAATTGAGAACCATGCAACGTGCACATGAAAGAATAATGCTGGGCCTCACATGGAGAGACCATCAAGACAACACAGTACATCTGGAAGAAAACAGGAGTCAGGGACATCATAGAAACTATTAAAAAACTCAAATGGCAGTGGACTGGCAATGTTGCAAGAATGGGGGACAACCGATAGACATCGCAACTCACGACATGGATCCCCGGAGATCACATACGAAACCGAGGCTGGCAGAATATTAGATGTAGAGACGAGCTAGACAAATTCAGAAAGTACTGGCTCCGCGACACCCACGATAGAGAATTGTAGCGAATCCTAGAGAAGGTTTTTGTCCAACGACGGACGTTAAAAGGATGATGATGATGATGATGATGATGATGATGATGATGGTGGTGGTGGTGGTGGTGGTGATGATGATGATGAGTCCCTTGTTTTGTAACACTGAGAAATTTCGGAGATGTTTGTGGTTGGTGATAATCAAGTTAGGACGTATTTGTCGTGCACGCACACACGAACACAAAGATTTCTGCACTTGTAAGCAGATTGTGTTTATATTTTGTAATTACCGACAGTTAGCTAGGACGTAAGTGAGATAATCTATAATTGATTTGCTCCTAAATTGTATGACTACTTCCGGGGTCTATTGTCCACTCTTCCACAAAATTTGATAGAAATTCATCGACAGCTTTTGGAGATATCGCTCAGAGAGAGACAAAGAACATTTGGAGATATTTTATGGTTGCCGACAGTCAGCTACGGTGTAGTTGACGAGAACGCACACACGAACACAAAGATTTCTTCACTTATGGTGAGATCGTGTGAATATATTGAAGTTGACGGTGGTTATTTTAAAGAGAAGGGTGTATAACCAATGCCTCCTCCC
Source organism: Thysanoteuthis rhombus (assembly GCA_963457665.1). Taxonomy (NCBI): domain Eukaryota; kingdom Metazoa; phylum Mollusca; class Cephalopoda; order Oegopsida; family Thysanoteuthidae; genus Thysanoteuthis; species Thysanoteuthis major. The sequence goes on from OY735224.1 coordinate 33,010,018, forward strand.
AATAGTCACTTTTGGAGGCGAAACATGGAACCTAACTAAGAGACGGACCCGTAAATTAAGAACCATGCAACGTGCACATGAGAAAATTATGCCCAACCTCATATGGAGAGACCACAAGACAGCACAGTACATCCGGGAGAGAGACCAGAGTCAGGTACATCATAGAATCCATTAAAAATCTTAAATGGCAGTGGGCTGGCCATGTTGCAAGAATGACAGACAACCTATGGACATCTTGACCCACGACATGGATCCCCCGAGATCACATGCGCAACCGAGGCCGGCAGAATATTAGATGGAGAGACGAGCTAGATAAGTTCAGGAAGTACTGGCTCAGTGACGCCCATGATAGAGAAGTGTGGCAAATCCAGGGGAAGGTCTATGTCCAACGACGGCCGTTAAAAAACTGATGATGATGAATGATGATGATGAATTAGGATGTAGGAGCGATATTCTTTGATAGACCCGCTCCGCAATTTCCTGACTTTTTCAATAGATCCTCACCCCTCAAACCACGCCCCAAAATTTCATTGAAATTCATTGTCAGCTTTTGGGGATATCGTATGGAGAAACAGAGAATACCTGGAGATATTTTGTAGTAGCCGACAGTTAACTAGGACGTGGGCAAGATAATAATAAAATTTATTTAATCAATTGTATCAATTATAATTGTTAAATTGTATGACTTCTTTTGGATGTACGGGGGGGTAGTCTTTGATGGATCTGCTCCTGAATTCCCTACCTTCTTCCGTAGTCTTTCTCAGGCCATCCTTTCACGAAATTCCGTTGAAATTCATTGAGAACTTCCGGAGATTTCGTTTGGACAGACAGATGGAAATCGGAAATATTTGCGGTTGTCGACAGATAGGTAGGATGTAGTTGTCAAGCACATACATACGAGCAAAAAAGTTTTTCTTTGCTTTGTGGGATTGTGTGAATATTTTATAGTTGCCAACAGTTAGCTAGGATGTTGGCTAAATAATCTTACATGGATCCGATCCAAAATTTCCTGATATCTTTCCTGGCTGATTACCCCCACCCCCAAACACACACATAAAATTTCATTGAAATTCACCCACAACTTTCGGAGATATCGTTTGAAGAAACAGGGCACGTTTGGAAATATTATGTGGTTACCTACAATAAACTAGGACGCAAGAGAGATAATTGTGAAATGGATCCGATCCAAAATTTCATGACTCCTTCTCTAGCTCATTACCCACCCACCCAGAAAATTTAATTGATATCAATCGACAGCTTCTGGATATACTGTGTTGACAGGTAAAGAAAATTTGGGGATATTTCGTGGTTTGCAGACAGTAAGCTAAGATTTGGTTGTCGAGCACACACACACTAGGACAGCGATTTCTTCACTTACAGAGATTGTGCAAATATTCCGTGCTTACCTACGGTTGGCGAGTACATAGGTGGGATAATGTTCGATTTATCAACCCCCCAAATCTTATGACATTCTCTATAATCCATGGCCCACCCTTCCACGTAGCTCCACTGAAATTGATTGACAACTTACGGGGATATTGTTTGGATAGACAGAGGATATTCGGAGATATTTGTGGTGATCGACGGTTTGGTATGATGTAAGGGGTCAATTAAATCTACTCCCAAATTTCCTGACTTCTTCCATAACTTATTGCCCACCCTCTCACGAAATTTTATCGAAATTCATCGACCGGTTCTGGAAATATCGTGCGGACAGTCCAAAAAAATTTACAGGTTATTTTGTGTTCACCGCCAGTTAGCTAGCACGCACACACGAACACAGAGTTTTCTTCACTTGAAGTTAGATCGTGCGAATATTTTGTGATTGTCGACAGTTAGATTGGACGTGGGTGTAATAATCCTGAATGAATCCGCTCCAAAATTATATGACCCCTTTCGTAATCTATGGTCCACCCTTCCACGAATTTTCATTGAGATTCATCGAGAACTTCCAGAGATATCGTTTAGATAAAGAGATAGTATTCGGAGATATTTGTGGTCACCGAAAGTTCGAAAGAATGTTGACGGGCACGCACACACGAACACAGAGATTTCTCCGCTTGTAGTAAGAATGAGTGAATTTCTTGTAGTCGCCAACAGTTAACTAGGACGGAGGCAAAATCATCATCATCATCAGTCTTTCAACGTCCGTCGTTGGACACAGACCTCCCCCAGGATCTGACGTAATTCTCTTGCATGGGCGTCGCGGAGCCTGTATTTTCTGTATTTGTCTAGTTCATCTCTCCATCTTGTATTTTGTCGGCCTCGCTTTCTTATGTGATCTCTGGAGATCCATGGTGTGAGTTGTGTCGATCAGTTTTCTTTCATTCTCGCAACATGTCCAGCCCATAGCCTTTTGAGTTTTCTTATAGATTCTATAATGTCAATGATTCCTCTTTTCTCCCTGATATACAGTGATGTCTTGTGATCTCTCCTTGTGAAGTTGAGCATGATTCTCTCATGCGCACGTTGCATACTTCTCAGCTTGCAGGTCTGTTTCTCGGTTAAGTTCCATGTTTCAGCTCCATAAGTGACTATTGGGAGGATACCCTCCCCCTGCAAGCTGGTAGGTAAATAAGTAGATCTAAAGTTGCCAGATTTTCTCTCTATTTTTCTCTCTATTTTTCTCTCTACTTTTCACATTGTTCAACCTGTCAGATTCGTTGTTTATCCTTTACAATGTATACCATCAAATATCTGCCGAAATGGTAAGCAAGAATAAGGCTTTAATATTTCCAAAGGAACATTAATTTGACAGGAATATTCCACTAAACCACAAAACAGATAGACCTGAAAAAAAAAAAAGAAGACAGATAGGTAAGACACATTCCCTCTCCCCCTCCAGCTAGGGGTAGACCAGCCATAAACTTTAGGGTTGAAGATAGAGCATCTTCAACCATCAATGATATATCCTTGCTGCTTGTAGTTGGGGTGACTAATGAATTCTTTAACAACGTAAGGTGAGGAATGAAAAACTTTTTCGACTATTATAAGAACCACCCCACCACTGCAATCTGATGCAAGATGAAATTGAACCAGATAAGTAGATCTAAAGTTGCCACATTTTTCTCTCTATTTTTCTCTCCATCTTTTTTGTCTTTATTTTTCTCCTTGTTCATTCATTCAACTGTGTTGTTTTGACCATTACAATATATACCATCTAACACCTACCAAAACTTTAAACAATAATAAGGCATAAGTTGTATACTCTTCTTCTTAGGATTATTGGGATCGTCTTGTTTTTTGACGGTTGAGATAGTTCTGCCGAAGGCTTGCCATTCTAAGGCGATTCTCCGCTTGATTTCTTCTTTCGTGGGTTTCATAGACATTTGTTGTCCTAATCTTTGATAAATCAACTCCCAAATTTCATGACATATTCTGTAATCTATGGCCCACCCTTCCATAAAATTCCATTTGAATCCATCGATAACTTTCGGAGATATCTTTTGGACAGACAGAGAGTAGATAATTGTTGATGCAGGGGAGATAATTGTTAACGTATCTACCCCGAAACTCCCCGATTTTTTCCATAGCATATTGTCCACCCTATAACAAATTTTCATGAAAATTCATAGACAGGTTCGGAAAATATTAAGCAGTCTGTAAAAGAACATTTACAGATATTTCGTGATTGCCGACAGTTAGATAGGACGTGGGTGTGATAATCTAGAATGGATCCGCTCCAAAATTATGTGACCTCTTCTGTAGTCATTGGTCCACCCTTCAACGAAATTCCATCGAAATTCATCCAGAACTTTCGGAGATATTCGTTAAACAGAGAGATAGTATTCGGAGATATTTGCAGTTGCCGATAGTTAGCTAGAACTGTTGACGAGCACGCACACACGAACACAAGGATTTCTTCACTTGTAGTAAGAATGTGCGAATTTCTTGTAGTTGCCGACAGTTAACTAGGACGTAGGCGAGATAATCTTGGATTAATCAACTCCCGAATTTCATGATATCTTGAATAGTCTATGGTCAACCCTTCCACAAAATTCTATTTGAATTCAAGGACAACTTCCGGAGATATCGTTTAGACAGATGGAGAGTATTCGGGAGATATTCGTGTTTACCGACACTTAGATAGTACGTAGGTGTGATAATCCTGGATGGATCCGCTCCAAAATTCGCTGGCTTCTTTCATAGCTTACTGCCCACCCTTCAACAAATTTTTATCGAAATTCATTGAGAACTTCCCGAGATATCGTGTAGAGAGACAGAGACAATTCGGAGATATTTGTGGTTGCCGATAGTCCGGTCAAACTCTGTTGACGGGCACGCACACACGAACACAGAGATTTCTGCACTTGTAGTGAGAATGCGTGAATCTCTTAGAGTTGCCGACATTTAGTAAGGACATAGGCGAGATAATCTCGGATTATCATCATCACCATCATCATCAGTCTTTTAACGTCCGTCGTTGGACATAGACCTTCCCCAGGATTCGGCACTATTCTCTATTGTGGGCGTCGCGGAGCCAGTAATTTCTTAATTCGTCCACTTCATCTCTCCATTGTGTATTCTGTCGGCCCCGGTTTCGCCTGTGATCTCAGGGGGTCCATGTTGTGAATCGTGATGTCCATCGGTTGTCTGCCATTCTTGCAACATAGCCTGCCCATTGCCATTTAAGTTTTCTTATAGATTCTGCGATGTCTCGGACTCCTATTTTCTTCTGTATATACTATGCTGTCTTTTGATCTCTCCATGTGAGGTTGAGCATGATTCTCTCATGTGCTCGTTGCCAGATTCTCAGTTTGCGGGTTTAATCCACCCCTAAAACTCACGACACCTTTCGTGGTCCATGGTCCACCTTTTCACAAAATTCTGTTTGAAATAATTGAGAATTTTCGGAGATATCATTGAAGATGTTTTGTAGCAAAGAGACGGATAGCTGCAATGCTGGTTAGGTAATTGTGCATGGATCCAACCCAAAATTCCGTAATTCGCCCCTTAATCTTAATACCAATCCTTCACGTTCTTATATTGAGTTCACAGAGACCTTCTGGAGGTATTGCGTGGACAAACAAAGAACTTCTTTTGTTATGAAAGATGAAAGTCAAGGGAGATTATTAATAGAAACCCTGAAAAATTATTTTATCTTAATTTCTCGATCCATCATCATCATCATCATCATTATCATCATCAGTCTTTTAACGTCTGTTGTGGGACATAGACCTTCCCCAGGATTCGCTACAATTCTCTATCATGGGCGTTGCAGAGCCACTATCTTCTGAATTTATCAAGTTCATCTCTCAATCTTGTATTCTGGCGGCCTCGGTTTTGCATGTGATCTCTTGGGATCCATGTTGTGAGACGTGATGTCCATCGGTTGTCAGTCATTCTTGCAACATGACCAGCCCATTGCCATTTAAGTTTTTTAATAGTTCCTATGATATTTCGGATCCCCCGTTTTCTTCCTGATGTACTGTGATATGTTGTGATATCTCCATGTAAGGTTGAGCATGATTCTCTCATGCACACCTTGCATACTTCTCGGTTTGTAGGTCTGTTTCTCGGTTAGGTTCCATATTTCAGCTCCATAAGTGACTATCGGGAGAATGCATTGGTTGTATACTCTTCTTTTTAGGATTATCGGGATCGTCTGGTTTTTGAAAGTTGAGCTTTCTCTGCCGAAGGCTTGCCATCTTAGAGTGATTCCTCGCTTGATTTCGTCCCTTTTTGAGGGTCTCATGGAGATTCACAGTCCGAGGTAGATGTCGCGATCTACCAGTTTTGTATCTTCAATATGATTGCTGCGCATGATTTCCGTTTTACTGAAGTTCACATGCAAGTCAAATTTTTTTTTCTTTTTTTTTCTTGATCCTCCCCACTTCAAACGCTACAAAGCACGACCTCCAGGCCAACTAATATATTCGGTAATTGCGGACTTTCGCACAACACCAGTTGTTGAGTTATGGCGCACACACACACGAACACAGAGATTTCTTCAATTGTATTGAGAGTGTTGGTATTTTGTGATAGCAGTCAATTACTTAGGATGTAGGGGAGGTAGTCTTCGGGGGATCTGCTCCCAAATTTCCTACCTTCTTCCGTAGTCTATTGCCCACCCTCCTTCAAAATCCCATTGGAATTCGTCGAGAACTTTCGGAGATATCATGTGTACAGTCTGAGAAATTTTGAAGATATTTTCTGGCGGGAACAGATAGCTAACAATGTAAACACAACGCTGTACTTTGCTGTAGTGTAACTAATATAACTGGTGAGTGCCAAATTCGTGCAAGCGGCCAGCTGTTGTCGAGTTGACGGACACAAACACACGCACACGGACATTTTCTTTCAATTGCAGCGATCTGGTGTGAAAGAGCTATTTTCAACGTTCACAGCAACTTCCTTTCATTTTTTTCAAAAATTATTTTGGTAAATAAAGTATCATAATTAATAATTACTATTAATTTTTGTTACTGTTCACTTTAATGGCAAGAACAATTACACGTTAAGCAAGCCATCCTCCGGTATAGAATGTCATGAGTTCGATTCTCACCAGGAACACATTCTTCATTCTGCTCTATCATCATCAGTCTCTTAACGTCCGTCGTTGGACATAGACCTTCCCAATGATTCACTACACTTCTCTATCGTGGACGTCGCGGAGCCAGTATTTTCTGGATTGGTCTGGCTTGTCACTCCATCTAATACTCTGCTGGCCTTGATTGTGCATGTGGTCTCTAGGGACCCTGTGCGGAGGAGTAGCCAGCCTAAGTTTAGTTGAGATAGAAAGTAATAAAAATCAGCAAATCTTAATAATAATAATAGTCATCATCAGTCTTTTAACGTCCGTCGTTGGATATAGACTTTCCCCAGGATTTGCTACACTTCTCTATCATGGGCGTCACGAAGCCAGCATTTCCTGAATCGGTCTAGCTCATCTCTCCATCTTGTATTCTGTCGGCCTTTTTCTTACGTGATCTCTGAGGATCCATGTTGTGAGAAGTGATGTCCATGAACTTCTATTTCATTCATTTTGATCTAAATAAGTGGGAAAACGTGAGGAACAAGAGTTGTCAGAATGTACAACGTGCGTTACTCTTGCCCCCTAACTACGTCGCTTCCCCAGCTAACAAATTGACGTTACTACAACAGTTTTGCAATATTATATAGACTTATTGTTACGTTATGTTTACGTTACTTTGGAGACTCCCCCACGACGCCCTACAACAGTGTAGACAACGTTGTGAAAACGTTGCCTAATAACGTTACATTTACGTTCCTTTGTAGACTCTCACAGTGTCCTGCAACATTGTAAAAAACATTACCTTGTAACGTTACGTTTACGTTCCTTTGTAGACTTTCATAACGTCCTGCAACGTCGTAAAAAACGTTGCTTTGTAACGTTACGTTTACGTTCCTTCGTAGACTTTCACAACGTCCTGCAACGTTGTAAAAAAAATATTACCTTATCACATTACATTGACGTTCCTTTGTTGGATTCCCACGACGTCCCGTAATGTCACAGATGTTTCTTCAGAATTCCAGGAAGATATTAAAAGGACATACATTGTCTAAGTCGGCGCTTCTCAATCAAATAAATATCTAAGCAAACTTTATACTTTTTATTCATTGAGTTAAGAAGGGAAAAAATTTTTTTTGATTTTTTCACCATAATTTCCAGCTACAACACCTTGCAAAGTTACCTCAATCTTGCGGTAACGTCTGGGATGAGTAACCACTTAGGGCTCAGAGAAATACTCAATTGCAACGTCACAGTAATCTGCACAAAACGTCACATATCCCCAAACCTGTCTTCAGTAATATTGCAAAACTGTTCGGTTTTCGCTGGGTTGTAAGTATCAAAAAGTTTGGATTTGCGTCAATGCGATTCGAGGCTTCAATAATTTTTTTCTTCTTTTCAAATGAACCGAAACACAAGAAATAACGTTTTATTATAATAACTAACTTACAATCAGAGGACTGTTATCGACCATTCTTAGAAACTGTCAACCAATTCTGTCAACATAAGTTTCTACAGTCTTCATGTTAGTCAAGCTGGCTATCTAGATATGTATGTATCACGTGTGCAAGCTGAATCGAAGGAACTATTTAGTAGGTAACGCACCGCCCCCCCAAGTTTACCCTTTCATCAGTAGCATCATTATCGGTCTATCGTTGGACATACACCTTCCCCAGAATTCGCCACACTTCTCTATCATGGGCGTCGCGGAGCCAGTGCTTTCTGAATTTGTCTAGCTCATCCCTCCATCTAATATTCTGCCGGCCTCGGCTGAGCATGTGATCTCGGGGGATCCATGTCGTGAGTTGCGATGTCCATCGGTTGTCTGCCACTCTTTATAATGTCTCAAATAAAAAAAAAAAAACGCGTTGTCTACGTTTTGGGGTATTCCCCTCTGAATAACTATCTAGTGTTAGACAGTAGGGGTCAATTTACAATGTAATTTTATGTTAGATTGGTCCCTTAGTTTGTGTCTAGTAGCATTCACGCTTGTTTGGGTTTTTTTTTTTTTTGTTTTTTAATTCAGACTTTTAGTGATCACTGTCCAATAAAAGGTGAGTGTAGTAACTTATTCATTAATCATTCTTTTTCCTATTTTTTTTAAATTTGGAAACAACCCTAACATGGCATGCAGTCAAAAGATGTTGATTACGCGACAGTTTCTATGGAAAGACTCATCAGACCTGGGTTTTTCTTTTATGAAGGTTTCATCGTTGGAATGTTGCCGCGACAATCGTGGGAAACTACGTTTGAGCTTTAACCAGACATTGAATCAGATTGGGATCAGAGATGGGGTTATAGAATCCGGCATGTTGCTCAAAAATCAGGCGAGACCTGCCAAAATACTGAAAATATACGAATGGTTTTCCGAATAAGAGAATCAGAGGCGTAGCTAAGGGGCGGCGGCAGGCGGAGAGCATTTGAAAACACCCACATGAACTGCATAAATAATAATCCAGCCTCTGAGGTGGTCTTTCATAGAATTCCAGTCATGAGAAACGTTTTTGATCTAGCGGGCCCCATTAGACATTTCTCATCTTTATCCAGGCCACACATTCACTTAAAAATGTAGATCGTACAATAGAAAGCTTACTTTCTATTTCAAACCAACATATGAATTACAATCATTATATAATAGATTTGCGAAGCCGAAACAGTAATAATTTTACTATGTAAACTTGAAAGTTGACTTTCTGGGGATGATCATTTAAGAAAAATAAATATCTAAATTGATAGCAGGCCACAAAAAAGATATTTCTAAGGGCCTATGGTTGCTCATATTTCATTCAAGTAGTAATACACGATTACAGATTTTCTCTTTTTTTTTTTTTTTTCATATAAAAGAGCCAAGCCCCACGGGGCTCCAAACCTCTACCTATCTTTATCTACACCAGTGGGCGTAAAATGTACAAGAGCTGCATGCCAATCTTATCTTTTGTCTCTGTTTTTTAAGATAATTGCAACATTCGTCTGGACTGCTTTTACATGCTCATGTAGTTACAGTTGAAGATTTTGTTATATATATATATATATATATATATATATATATATATATGGCCTCTTCTTTGGTTAGTTGGCATGCGTCACGCTAATGCAAACATATACATGAAATTAACAAAATCTTGATTCGTACGTGCGATCTAGAGGTTGGCAGGTAAGTAACTTTTCCGGTAGGCCAACTTCACGTTGTTTGAATATCGGGTAAAATAAAGTTAGGAGTTAATAACCGGCTAAATAGGCGAATCTAAGACGGCTGGCTGCTACAGTTTGACCAGCTCGCCTGCCTACACTTTTGCATGAATCCAGCACGGAGATCTAAACAACCCTAAACGAAAGGAAAATGGGAGATCAGAAGGGTGTGTTGCATTTTTGACGGGTACTATGCTACTTATCAAATAGCTTTTACTCCAGGAGTAGGCAACCTCCTACCTGTGGACCAGGTGCGGACTGTAGAGGATTTTTGGCCGAGGTCAAGTTTCATCAGGTTTTCATATTTACAAGGAAAAATATAATTGAATTTTCCTTTTTTTTTTCTATTAAATTAATTGATTATGAAATTTTATCTTGTCTAGTAACTGACTCAAAACATGTCCTGATTGAAATAAATTTAGATTTTCATTCAGTTCTTTGTGACAAAAGGTATGCTCCCTCTGAGTGCCTCTTCATTGTTTTATATGACGTAATGTGACACTTGGTCTTTATAAAATCTCTAATATCCTGAGCCTCGTAGCAGTACTGCGGATTAAGGTAGTGTGGAGCCTCTAGCGTTTGTTATAAAGGGGCCTTAAATTAAAGTGCACAAGTATTAGGACACATTATCTCCGTTACCTGGATTGTATTGCTTATCATTTGTTACGTAGCCAGTTAAAAGGACATGTATTGTTTATATTACAGTAATGGTATTAGAAACCGTGCACTAATACTGTCACTCAAACTGTCAAAATAGGTTTCTTCAGTTTTCAAGTCGGTCCGGCTGGCTATGCATGTATGTATGTATGTATGTATGTATGCATGAAATGCATGTACGTATCAAACCGCAGCAATGGAGCCTAGAGGGCTGAAAATTGAAAACGTTTACATTACTTATAATATATCTATCTATATAATGTATATAACAAATTAGGTTGTTTTTTTTGGGGGGGGTCGGTTAATCATTGTAAGTTCATGCTAAATTATCCCTTAGTTTTTGTCCACTTGCTTTATTTTGCTTTTTAGAAAATATTAACATTTTAGTGCTTGCTGTCCCAAACTTAATGCGGAAGTAGTAACTTATTCATTATCACCCTTTTTTTTTCAACATTTTTTAATTGATCATCCCTAACACGACATGTTCTCGAAAGACGTGGGTCGCATGATGGTTTCTATTATGTGACTGACCAGACCAGTTGCCTTTTCTTCTTTTTTTTTTTTTTTGTAATGGCTGCGTCCTCAGTTTCAAATACCTCGGTATTTCTGACTCGTATATGCATAAGATAGATTTCACGTTCTCATTAATTACCGTGTTAACTCCAATTAACGATGATTGATTGGAATCGTTAAACTTAAACCCCCAGTCGTCCATGAAAGCAGTGTCGTTTTTATTGCATCAGAGTAAATGCAAGACCGTCGAGTCGGAATTGATCGCTTGCAAGCTTTTAGCGCGGGGCCCTGGAAGATGCGGGTGATACTCGGCATATGCTACTTTTACTACTTAGTTAATCCAGCCCTGTCTCGCACCTTGTATTCGTATTGTTAAGTACTGTCTACTACTGTACATCTTGTGACTTCCACAGTCAGATTTCATGTGCTTTAACTACTGTTCATTCTATGTGCGCGGCCGTATGTTGAATTGTATAGGTTTCACTCTGGTCAAGGGGGCAATTTGAATATATTAGGGTCAATTTTGAATTTGGCTGTGGAGAGAGAGAGAGAGAAGTGAGTCGTGTCAAGGCTTAACTGATTAATTCTTAATTATACAATATCCCCTAATTATATTATACTAATAATTCTTAATTGTAAAATAGTATAATTTTTTTACTAATGATTCCGTAGTAACTAGTGTCCAACTCAATTTTTTTTTTGTGAATTATAAAATCGATGAGTTAATTGTGTGGTTGTTAATAGATTTTATCCTATAAGGAAATTAGGAAAAGAATTGTAAGTGTCTTAATAATCATATATCATTTATTAGCCGCATGAGTAAGTGAGAGAAAAAAGCATCCGATGTTTTTTCCAAAAGTTAATTTTAACATCCTTTTATACACCTTCAAAATTAACATGATTTGGACCGAAGATTTCTGGTCTTTGAGCTTAACTTTTCAATATTGTTTCAGTAATTTCGCGATTTTTGTATTTTTTAATCTTGGGTCCGATTTTTTCCGATTTTGAAATTATCTCATCTAACAAGAACAAAAATAAAAAAACGGGAAAATGTATCAAATACTGGAACTACCAGATTGTGTACAACAGACGATTGGAATGAAAGATTTGTTTGAAGGCGATATTCGAGCTCCTACTTCCAGTTGAAATCTTAATTGATTAGTAAAGCAGACCGGTCTGGATGCAGCTTTTTCTTCCTTAATCAGGGGTTGCGAGTTCGAATCCCACCTCTGCGCTTATTCTTTAGTTCCCGATTAACTACCCGGGGTTATCAGTCAGAGTAACGATAAAAAGCGACGAATGAAATTGATATGAAGGAAAAAGGAGGCACTAAAAATTAAAAAGGAAAAAGATTATAAAAAAGAAAACTATGATACTTTATCTAATTAATAAATTTATCAAGGAAAAATATACAAGGATGTTGAAATAAGCTCTTTGAAAATGTCTTGGATGTGCTCTGCAATCAGTGTATATGATTGGATCTTGCTCTCCTTCCTTTCTCTTTTTTTGTTAGAGCGGAGGGGATCATCATTTTTTTTTTATAAAGCTGGTTTGATTGAGCAGTAAGGACCACTGGAGTTAACGGGTGGTCGTAGTTGTGATGACCCAAGTCCGTTCATCCGAGCGCTATTTCGCTGCTGTAAGGCAGTCGCGTGTGTACAACTTGACGTAGCAGACGACGACTGCAAGGCGCGTTGCGTGAATACTTACTCCATAACGGCCACAACTAGTGTAACATGATCTACACCTCCTGTTTGCCAGCACCAACATAACCAGAGCCAGAGCCACTACTGGCGCTACTATTACTATAACTACTACTACTGCTACTGCTGCTAGTTCTACTTCTCCTTCTTCTCCTTCTGTCCTTACACTGGCTACGGCTTCAGCTGTCCTTGCTCGGTCAGCACACATATCACATTACTAGTTACTCGGTCTGTTTGCAATATGTGAAATTCACTGGAATAGACTTTAAATGACGACAAGCACCCGAAGTGGTGTTACATTTCAACCCTGCGCCGTTTTACCCATAGCAGGGTGAGAAAGAGAGAGAGAAGAAGATAGATAGATAGAGAGAGAGAGAGAAAGAGCGGGAGAGTGAGAGAGCGAAAGATGAGAAAGATTCGTATCTTTCCCAAGGGAGTTAGTGCGAAGTGAACACGAACTACCCCGACCGGAGTTTGATCTCCTATTTCCGGTCATCCATTATCTGCTCGGACAACCCCCCCACACACACACCTCTCAGTCCTTTATTTATCAATTTGTTTGTTTTGATTTTTTTTTCTTTTTGCTTTGGGAGGCTGAATCTTTCTACCTATCCATCCGATCTGACTTTTCCCCATCAGACAGTACTCAAGTCACAATCGCCCGGACAGTTTCCACTCAGAAGTAGATGTTTATTTACACATTTGGAGTCCTGGCCTTTACCGAAAATCGGATATTTATAGAGAGAGAGAGCGAGCGAGAGAGAGAGAGAACAAGCAAGAGGGGGAGAGAGAGGTGAAAAAGGGTGTATTTCAAGTACCGGATATACTTGTGTATTAGTCGATCCCGTATCCAGGTCGACCCTCGATTTTTGGTCAAGAAATCCTTAATTTATGATACGTTCCGTGTACAAGTCGACCCCGATTTTTGATGGGCAATTACTGCTTGTAGGTCATATTATATTACAGGAGAAGCTGCTCAGTTTCCAGTTCATGAGCTTGTTCATACACTGAAGGCGCACGCACATCTTTTCATTATATACTTGTTCATATTTCATACGTTTTTTATTTCCGGGTAGTACCTATTAAATATCTATATTTTTTTTTTTATCAAGCTAAGTCCTTACCAATATGTTCGGATTTCTATCTCACGCAATTATTACTCGTGTATCGGTCGACCCTCAATATTTAGCCGGAAATGTTACTCTTCAAGACTCGACCTATACACGAGTGTATACGGTGATTTAAAGGGGTTTTTTTTTTTTCGTTAAAAGCCTCGTCAAAAACCTGAAATAAAATAAAGAAGAACCGTATTATCTCTTTGTCTCTTTCTCTTCACTGTTCACCACGATCCAGCTATCCATCCATCTGAGTGTGGCTATCAACAACTGTGCCATTTGGGTTTACTTACCATACTACGACTACTACGGCTACTTATTACTACTTAGCATCAGTGTTTCGCTAAGCAGTTAAACTTCGGTGCTCCGTTATAGCCTTCTTGATGGTACTCCTGTCGACCGTTTCTCTCTAAAAGGAAAAAAAAGGAAAAAGAAAAAGTCACGTATACATATACATATATCAGTCACAGCAAGCACGCATACACACACACTCACATTGACGTACGCAAAGACAGTCACAAACCCACACACAAAAAAAGAGAGATAGATAGATAGAAATTCATACGCATACACACACGCACGCACACACCCCGCCCACCGCAAAAAAAAGGCTAGTGCGCGTGAGAGAGATACACGTCCTACGTGGAGCGTACACTGTTTTTTTTTTTTTTTTCAAAGAAAAATACCCGGGCACTGCACGGACACACATACACAAAAACCAATTGCACACACGCATCCTCATCTCTACAAACACCGACACACGCACACACATACACACACACATAAACACAGACACACACACACATACACACACGCATTTTTGGGAGAGTGAGGCAGTATTACCAACAACCTTAACACAGATATCTGTGGTGGATACATTCGCCTGTCGTTATCGAGACTTAAGAAGGATATTTGCTTCTCGTTCGTTGTTGTCGTCGTATCCTCGAGTTTCAGTCGACAACTTTGTTACGCCAAGGATACTCCTAGGATACACCCACGAATCACCGACCGGTGAGGACAATACCCAGCGATTGGCTACCCTTAATAATCAAAGGTAAGTTTATCAATCATCAGAGCACAGGTTCACGGATACAAAAGGCAAAATAGAAAATAAGGAACGCTGTGTTGTTGAACCGACGGATTACACTTCTGAATGCCTGGTGAAAAAAAAAACTTTCTCTTTTTCCAGATCTGAGTTTTATATGCCATTCTTTCCTTTCTCTTCCTTCTTCTTCTTCTTCTTCTTCTTCTTCTTCTTCTTCTTCTTCGTATGAATGTTTATACACTCGTTCAACTTTACGGTTGGGTAATTCGACCAAGATAGAAACAAAAAACAATGTAATCATAATGAAAAACATGAACTCTCCACTCTCCAACACACACATACAGCGTACACACACACATACACACTCGAATACAATCCGCGTACTAATCACAATCATATAACAATAACATATATTCACGCACTCCTAACCTTCTAATCACAATTTTTCTTCTTCTTCTTCTTCTTCTTCTTCTTCTTCTTCTTCTTCTTCTTCTTCTTCTTCTTCTTCTTCTTCTTCTTCTTCTTCTTCTTCATCTCTCTTCAAAGTGTATATTATACACTCGTTCGCCTCGAAGGTTGGTTTGTTCAGTCAAGAGGAAACAAAAAAAAATGCTAATCACACATACGAACAAAGCAGTAACATATGCACATTATTATGACATACACACGATCCTGTGTAGCACGAATTCGACACACTCATACGCACTCAGAATGTTGTCGAAGCATGGATTACACTTCTTATAAAAAGGACTTTTCAAAGAAAATTCTCTTCTTCAATTTTAATGCTAATCTCTATCTTCCTCCCCTTTTTTTCCTCTTCCGTCGTCTTCCTGAAATAGTGTTATACACACTCGTTCCACTCTAAGATTGGCCTTTTCAATCAAGACGAAACAATGCACGAATCAAACATACGAACTCTCTACACGCTAACACATCCATAGAAACATACATACCTATTCACATACGTGTATATATATATATATATATATATATATATATATATATATATACTCACTCCTAAAAATCTCTACGATCTGAATCTCAATTAACAATCTCGTAAAATACACTCATCTTTCTCCTAACCTTTTCTAATCACGATTCGCGCAATATTTTCCTTTCTGTGCATTTATTATTAGTCTTTAATCTATAAAGACATTCAGTTTTGATTCTACTAGAGAAGCCTCGTTTCTCTTCTCTGTTCAGCGTATGCTGTTTTCAAATAGTCTTCACTTTATCTGCCGATTGCGCTAGCTGTTAAAACTCGCTTACCCAAGGTGCGCGACTCGGGAGTAAAAGTGTATTCGATCTGTGTGTGTGTATAAAAATGCATGCGCGCGTGTATTTTTTTTTTTTTTTTGTTGTTTTTGTTTTTTTTTTCTTTTCTTTTTGTATGTTCTATTAATGTATGTACCAACGGAGGTATTACTGTATAACGAATTCCCAAGACCCAGTTTTAACTGCAGTACATGTTGTTCTCAAAGCTGGATAACCATTTCTATCGCTAGCGCGCAGGCGGGCGTCTGTGTGTGTGTATGTGGATGTGTGTGTGTGTGTGTTGTGTGTTGTGTGTGTGTGTGTGTGTGTGCTTGCGAGCGCGTGCGTGTCGGTTTGAATATATATTTATATATATATATATGTATGTATATATATATGTGTGTATGTGTGTGTATATATATATGTGTATGTATGGATAGATAGATAGATAGATAGATAGATAGATAGATATAGATATTGATATTGATACTCTTTTTTGCTCGTCTCGGACATTGACGATGAAGATGTGTCAACGTCCAGGTATATTGTAAGTGATATCTGTGGAGAATTGTTCGATTGTTAAACAGAGTGTATAATTGTTGCGTGTACATAATTGTGGTTCATTCACACTGAGGAAAAATGAGCCTGAGGTCGTTTCGTTTTCCTCTGTATAAATGTATATGTACGTGCGTGTGTGTGGGTGTGTGAACGAGCGTGTGTCTGCGTGCGTGAGAGTAGGGTTGCCAAATCAGCAATCTTTCGGCTAGATCAGGCTGAATTTTTTTAAAAATTTAGCCAATAAAAATCTCCGATAGTCGATTAAATTCGGTAAGTTTAATTGAAGTTAATGATCAATTTTAATCAATTATTTGTTTTACAGTCGTTAGTATTTGCGGTCATTTTATTTGATGAGTGGAATTAGAATGAGCAACATTTAGATGTATCAAATGTATAGAATTTTGCCTATTCTAGCCAGTTTTGAAGGCAGCTGGAACTCTAGATAACAGACCATACTGAGTGTGTGTGTGTGTAATTTTCAGGGAGAGTAAAATGTCTATTGTCTTGTTTGCCCGCTATCTATGAAAGCCATTATTTGTCAGTATGCGTGTTGTAAAAAGTGGAGAGCCCGGATATAAAGAAATATTTTCGAATTGTTTGTTTTTGTAGTTGTTCTTTTTTTCACTCTGTCTCTCTCTCTTTCTCTCTCTCTTGCTCACTCTATCTCTTCCTCTCACACACACACACACTCTCTCTCTCTCTCTCTCTTTGCAATAAGGAATATAAACGTTCGTTTCTTCCTTTTTTTTTCTCTCTCCAATTCTATTGCCCTCTCTGTACTTACTTGAGTAAATATTTTTTCCCGCAAAAATATAAGACACGCTCTCTATGCTTTGCTTCATAGAGAGTGTATATATATATATATATATATATATATATATATATATATATATATATATATATATATATATATATATATATATATAATCAACGTTCGTAACTACTACTCTTGATGCTTTTTTTTCCTCCTCAACAAGAGAAACTGAATTCCCTTTTGTTTATTTTTGTCATGATTTTATAAAAAAAGTATCAAGCCTAAAGTGCAAAACACAGTCGTTGATAACTTCAAATAACTTAACGCTAGAAAAAAAAACCGTTACACTTTACTTTATTCAATAAATGTCTTCGTATGTGTGTATGTGAGTGTGCAGAGGCGTAGCTCCCGATTTGAGGGGGGCCGGGGGCTTGGCTCGTTGCCCCCGCCCCAACATTTGGCGAGATTTGATGAAAGAAGAAAATTTGCAATAAACACACAGGCACTATCGTTCAATTGATTGAAAAACTATTCTATCAGTTATGCAGTTCATGTATATAGATATATCCATTTTATAGTATGTTGTCAGTTGTAATACAGTCGTACACGAAGTACAGAACTATTTATAAAGCTTTCGAAGGCCCCCCTCAATTGGGCGACCTCCCCAGCGACGCCTTTGTGAGCGCGTTTAAATCTTAGCTTTAAATAAAAATTGTACTCTATCCTTCGTTTTAATAATCTAGTCCAAGGGAGTAACATTCCATACGCAAGATTACAAGAGAGTATTTATAGCAAAGTTCTAAGATTTAACAAGACTTTTATCGTCTATATTGCTTTGTTCAACAATGAAGCCTTTTCCTTTTAGTCAATTCAGGATTGAAGTAAAGTCATTTGAAAGTTGTATTCAATGTTTTCAACATTATGTTAAGTAGTAAAAGATAGAAACTAATCAACATTTACCTCGATAGGAAACGAAACAAAAGAAACAGAGCGAGTTTCAGATTTTTCAAGTCGCCTCAATGTTTCAGAGCTTATGTTTCTTTCAGTAAGAAATTTTTCAAAAAAATCAGTTCGAAATCGACGTAGTTTTTTCTTGACTCACAAAGGTTTATCATTGTTGACAAATGTATTTAATTCGATCAAAAAGAGGCGATATTTTTTTTGCTGCTCTCTCTACTTGTACGAGCGGGTTTTCAAGTTAATAACCACAGTTGGCCTGTGAACTGAGGAAAGGTTCTAAGTCACGCTTCGCTGTACGTACTGACTGTGGGCGAAGAATAATGACAACACATCAGCCTTAGCAACATACGGTACGTTTATACATACATAAATACTTGGTTTGCCTGATAGTCTGAGACGTTTCTGGCCAAAACCACGCCATAAAATGGCCAAATAAACATCTCAATACTGCATCACACATCAAAAATAATAAATTATCGAAAATAATACTGCAACAAAATCAACTTCTGTGTTCCGTACGAATAGCAGAAATTAAGTATCCAGTTCAGCTCTTTTTTTTTTCAAACTAACATATTTCCTGCGGAAACAAGGGCGTTATGGATACAACGCACAAAAATACTTGCGAAACATTATTTTTTATTTTCTTTGAATGAAAAAATACCAAAGAATGGCCAATGATTAAATACTGGTCTAATAAAACGTTCATGACCAAAAATGTATTTTTTTAAGGCCAGATTTGGCCATAAAGCGGCCATAATGGCAACATAGATGCCTACCTAACGCGCTTCGTATATACATACATGCCTGTGAGCTCTCGGCCTAAGAATCTTCCGTTCCTTAATCTTCTGCTCACAGACCACGGAGAGTCAGTAAGGAAGGAGGCAGGATCACCAAGGCTAACGAAGAAAGAGAGAGCAAGGAAGATGGTGTTAAAAAAAAATATACACATACATACGAACATAGATAGATAGATAGATAGATAGATAGATAGATAGATAGATACATACATACGTACGTACATACATACATACATACATACATACATACATACATACATACATACATACATTCGTCCATGGATAGATAGATAGATAGATAGATAGATAGATAGATAGATATGAATGGACTGAGATAGATAGATAGATAGATATGAATGGACTGAGATAGATAGATAGATATGAATGGACTGAGATAGATAGATAGACAGACAGATAGATAGATACATACATACATTCGTCCATAGATAGATAGATAGACAGATCCATCCATTCTTTCATACATACATACATACATACATACATACATACATACATACATTCGTCCATAGATAGATAGATAGATATGAATGGACTGAGATAGATAGATAGATAGATAGATCAATTCATTCATTCCTTCATACATACATACATACATACATACATACATACATACATACACTAGTTAGTCAGCTTCACTCTATAGTTAGCAGCTAAGTGCGCGGTCTATAAACACTGAACAGCTTTCTTTCGCTTTCTTCATCTTCGTTGCGTTCTCAAGAATCGGAATCCTTAAGGAGACTATTCCAAAAACTTGGATTTGAAAGTAACGTTCAGCATCAGTGTGCGGCAGTCGGGAGAAAAAGACGTTTTGACTTATTTGTTTAATAACTCACTGCCGAAGAGAGTCTGATCTGAGTAGAGTTGCAATAAGAAGCCACATAGGAAGTAGCACTAAAATAAAGATTACTCTACAGGTTAGAGCAAAATGAGCTGACCGTCTTTTTAATACTTTTTCTGACCGCTGTTTTTGGGGGTTGAGAGTGTCTGTGTGTATGTGTATATATGTGTGTGTGTGTGTGTGTTGAACTGTTATGACTACCAAAGCGACCAATTATATTGTTACAGCCTCGATTAGCAATGAACTTGACTACTTTCGCTATTAATACTTCTGTTACAAGAAAGACCCCACCATACGCACACACTCTACGACCAAAAAAAAAACTGTGGTCCCAAAGAATCAAAACGGTCCATCAGGGGTGTAGCGGAAGTGAGGGATGAGGAAGACAATTTTAAATTGTGCACCGTGCCCCCCCGCCCCCCAACAGAGGGGCCTCCAAAAGCTTTTATGAATAGTAGTTCGTCCACAGCTTCTCTTCTAGCATTATCATACAATGATAGGTCTCAGTAAGTGTTGAAGAGGCCACTCAAGGAGCCAGGTCCCTGGGCTTCCAAATATCTCGTTACGCTTTTACACACACTCGCTTTGAGAGACTCGAAACGGTCGGGTTATTTTGCGTTGTCACGTTCTCATTCAGGGATTAGTTTTCTTCTTTCTCTTGCAAAACTGCTTCTTGTAATGGAACTGCTTCTTCTTGCTCTAAACACAATTTACCCGTTCAGAAGCAGAAAAAAAATAAATCATGTATGTATATTTATTCGTTCCATTACACTTATACCAGTTGACTTCAACTTGACTAATTTGATCTAACTTGGTTATTATTATAATTTTTATTTATTTGTTTACTTGTTTTGACGTCTTTATTAGGCTGAAAAATGAATAAAGATAATATGGCGCGGCGGACTTGGCAAGTTCAGAAAGTACGGGCTCCGTGACGCCCCTGATATGAAGATCTGGCGAATCTTAGGAAAAGTCCATGTCCAACGACGGACAATCCAAAGATGATGATGATGATGATTATGATGATCATGATGAATTAGAGGAACTATGAGGCGGTGAAAAATGTGATGGATATTCATTTCTTATGAAAAATAGTTCACCTTACTCAGTTCTCGAAAATCCTTTCTTATGCTTCGAATATCAGACCATAAACTGCGGAATGTGGAATGTGTGATAGTTATCCACTGCAAGAGAAAAAATACCCCAAAACCTGTCCATTGCAAGATAAAAGCCCTGACTCATAGACAGAACAGAGTTGTCATCAATCACATTTGAACGTAAATTATAATAAGTTAATCAGAAATGCATTGACGGAAATTTCCGTCGTCTGCACCAAGAAATATACTTTTTTTATGAATGGAGATTTTAAAGTAGCAATAATTCAAATCTATGAAAAAGAATACCTCATTTTCAAGGCTACTCTTCTATAACTGATTCAACCACAGATCTTTCCAATTTTGTTTTAAAGATGCTATACAATTAGAGGAAATTGCTCAAGAACAGAAACGTGATTTAACTTCCAACGCGAATATTTTTGACACCAGTGAAGCAAAATATTCAACCAATAGGAAACCAGCAGAGGCGTAACTGAGGGAGGGGAGGGGACTATCTGAAAACGCCCCCCACCCAGCCTGCAATGGAGGGGGGACTCCAAAAGCTTTATAAATAGTAGTTCACTTACTGTGTTTCCACTGACATTATTATTAACAAGGATTAGAATATATATATATATATATATATATATATATATATATATATATATATATATATATATATATATATATATATATATGTGTGTGTGTACGATTTACATACATTACTCGTAGAAGTAATTCACCTTCTGTGTTTTCTTTCGCCAATTAAGTGATAGCGTATGTCAATTTATTGCAAAATTTCCTTTTTCCTAAATTCTCTCTTGATGTTGGATAGGGGTGCCGAGCACCCCCAGAAAGATCGGATCAAGGCTGTATGTGGTCCCCTGGTTGTAATTCGAACAAGGGCCCTCCCATCAAAATGATCACTATATAAACAAGAAATTCTTCTGAATTGGGTTCTAGTTACATTAAATTTCATCCACGTACTTATGATTGCATATGAACTTTTTTCATGGCAAGATGTAGACTAATTTTTTTTTTGGGGGGGGGGGCTTTGGTTTCAGTCCACTCAGCACCCCCACTTACACCAGCATTGCCCCCAAACCCCCAAATCACTAATATTTTTGCTATGCCTCTGGTTTTATTGAAGTGTCTTTGTGATTGTCGAACAGCAAGCAGCAGAATATTCTTGTGAATTGTCTCAATCATGTGAGGAGATATTAGCTTGACTTCATCATTGGCGTTATCATTACCACCATCAGTCTTGAATACAGACCTTCCCCAGGATTTACGACACATCTCTACCGTAGGCGTCGCGGAGCCAATTAGCGTATTTGGTGATGATTGCCCCTTTTGGGGCCTTTGTTTCATAATGGAACGGCGATGAACAACAAGTGGAGCTATCCACTTATTCAGCTAACTTTATGTCAGGGCCATCTTGGGTGTTTGGGGCCAGAATTTATTGGGGGGGGTCAACTAAAGATTATTGCAAGTGCAAATAGAGAATGGAGAGTTTCACGGGGATCTAAACCCCGCTTCTCAGACAAAGCACACTTCTGGGTGAATAATATAAAAAAAATAAAAACCCAAGTATGATCGTAAGAAAGTATCATGAGTATTAAGTAAAATGTCTTTCGACTGTTTCTCCGTAAATTTTAATCTGTTGGTTCAGGTTCTGTGATAAATCTTATTCGCGTATTTATTAATAAAAATAATTTGAGGTGGGCCAATTGGGTGTTAGCGGCCAAATACTATTTTTCGGTGTCGACTGGATATTAACATTCTTCCGCTTCGTTTTGTTGATAATTTTAGTTCTGTTTTCCCTTTAGTTCAGTTTGTTCATTTACGTAGGAATAATAAGAACTCCTAGAACATTTCGTAATTAGAAATACGAGAAGCACCTCTTCATGGAGCTTCCGTGCGTGCAGAACTGGAGAAAGGAGTAGAGGGGCAGAACTTTTCTTAGCAACTTGACGAAGGCGTTAGTCGAATTGTAAGTTGAGTCAGGCAGCGAAAAAAAAAAGTTCTCCTTAGTTCGAGGTCTGGTTTGAGAAGACCTTCATTTTAATCGTGAAGCTAGCATTTTCACTGAAATTGTTGAAGAAGAAATAACGTAGATAAGAGAGCAGAAAGAAAGCAAGCCCCGAGAGAGATAAAATGGAGACAGAGACTAAGAAATCTGCAGAACCTTAGGAGGCGGTTGAAGCCCAATTAAATCTTCTAAGTACGTAGATTAAAGCCAACGTAATCTCAAGTAGTTATGACCTACCATTATATACTATATCCATTTGACGGGTGGAGTAAAAAAGAGAATGGATCCCCTAAGCTTAAGATACTGTATCTGTCCTTGCACGTATAAATTAAACTAGAGAATTGGACTGAAGATCATTCAATTCATCTGGTTCATTGCGAAATAGAATTAATCTCCCTGGAGAAGAATGATTCATTGTCATTAAATCACAAAGACTTTCACTCTGCGACTATCAAAAACTGTGGACTTAGGGAAGGGGTTGGAACACAGAGGATGAAAATGTCTTTTATTGAAAACCGGGGTTCCTTTCGAGGGAACGGAAAAGGACAAAATTATATCGAAAACTATCTTTACTTTCAAATATTTCAGTGCGAAATTCTCGTCTTAACAACACGGCTTTTGCTCGTGTAGTTAGTGAATAAGAAGATAAGGGAAAAGATGAGTGGATTATTAGTAGCATAACATGACAGATTTTAGAAAGAAGAGAAGCCCTGAAAATTGGCTGGTCGGCTGGTTGGTTGGTTGGTTTGAAGAAGAAGTAGGGGCTTTCAGGAGCTTTCAAAATAACCAAGTGGGAAAAGGAGGGGAAAGTTAATCTTGTGGGGTCAGGAAAGAGAAACGGGAGAGGAAGAGGAGAGGCAAGAACCATGAACGGGGTAGAAGGGACTCGAAGAATGCATGCCTCTGCCAGCGCCACTAAAAATTGGATGGAAATCAGTTCGCAGATAGCAGCGATGTAGGGGAGGGGTGTAACTGTAAAAAAAAAAAATTCCTGGATCTGCCCAAGATACTATTCTTCCTATCTGATCGGTTCAGGGCCCACACGGCCGCAAAATATCATTGAAATTCATTTTGAGAGATTTGGAGATATTATGAAGACTATCATAAGTCCTCCCCCCCCAAATATCTTCCTATCAGGAACAATTCCAGAACCCAACCCAAAATTAAGCCAATTTTTTTCTTACCCCGGCCTACCTCTCCAGAAGAATAAATTCAAATTAATTCGGGAACTTTTGGCAGTATGGTATCGATATATACACAGGGGAGGTAACAGTAAAAAAAGCTCCTGGATCAGCCCCAAAATTTAATAAATTCTCTCTTAACCTTATGGCCAACCCTTCCACAAACTGTCATAGCAATTGATTGAGAACCTTTGGATATATTGAGCGGACCAACATACGGATACGAGTAAAAGCATATACCAAGGTCGCCAGATGGTTGGATATATTTTTGGCCCAAAATACGTCAGAATGGCCAAAAATGGCTAAATGTTGTTTTTTATATATATATATATATCTAATATAAAAGCAATTATTCTATTTATTTTTATATGATAAAGTGTTGTAAATCATTGAGAAAAGCGTTAAAAAAAGATTGATAGTACTATTTAACTTAATCCTAATTTTTCAGTAACTTTTTCAACGTTATTTCGTGGTAGCGGCTTTAGTATTGAAGTCGCTAGTTTCAACGGCAACTGAAAAATTGAGGTGAAGTTGAATAACCCTGGTATTGAAAAATTGATAATAATGATAGTTGATATTGAAATACTGACGTAGACAACAAAGATAAGAATTTTCTGAAAATACTACGGCAATAAGTCAAAAATGGCACAATAATTTGAATAAGACCAAACCTAAAAGTTCATGGCCAAATCATTTTCAAAATTGATAACGAAATACTGACTTAGACACCAAAAATAAGAATTTTCTGAAAATTCTACTGCTGTAAGTCAAAAATGGCACGACAATTTGAATATGGCCTAACCAAAAAGTTCATGGCTGGATCCTTTTCAGAAAGGCCAAAATTTGGCAATAAAATGGCTCAAATGGTATCCAACTCCGCTGGCAGAGCGTATTTTTTTTTGTTTTTCCAACGAGAGGAATTAGTAGTAGTATAAACATACGAGAGAGAACTGGGAATCGGTCGGTGGGCAGGAAAGGCTCTGAGGAGCTTTCAAAACATTCGGGAGTGGGGAGTAAGGCGTACTTAATCTTAGGGGGTCAGGAGAAAAGGAGATGAATGAGAGAGAAGGACCATGAACGAATAACGAAAACAAAAAAAAAAAATCATACTAGAACAGGAGGGTTAGTCAGTCACTAGGAACCGTCACGTGACCAACGTCTTTTGGCAGTATGCCGTATCGGGGTTGAGCAATGAAAGTTACTTCTCTCGCCTTTTGTTAGACAGTGATCACTAAAGAATAGTCCGAATTTAAAAAAAAAACAAAGCGGATACAAACTTAAGGATCAATTTAGCAAATTGAAGTGGAAAGGGGACCCACTATTTAGGGGATTGATTTTGAAGAAAAAAAATCTTAAAATTTTCAATCCTTCGGCTGCGTTGATGCAACATATATACCAAGCCAGCTGCACCAACTCAAAAACTGATAGAAACCTATGACGACAGTTTTGGTTGAGGGTTTTATTAAAAAATGGCAGAACAATTGATGCATTTAACCAGCTTTCCTAGTGTCAAAGGGGATGTGAGTTCGAGCCTCACCGGGAGCTTATTCTTTAGTAGTTAATCCCTGTGAAGAATCCGAGTGTATTTATGGATTTCTCAGTGGTGATTTTAATTTGGCGAGGGGGTGGAGATTACCGAACTCGCTCCGTTGGAAGAGTCCATTGTTTCAAATGGTGGGGAAGGATATACTTCTTTCAGCCGAAATGTTACCTTTGAGTGCAAGATTCTATCGCTACGGTCAAAGAAAGAGAAAAAAAATCTCACTGTCGTAGATTGCCCGAATTTGGAATGATTTGGGGGAAAATTAAGTTGAAGGGAATCGGTAGTTAAAACGTGACGAAAAGTAAGTGGTGCCTTTACGCTGGCTGTTGCTTCAGCTGTTCCTGTCTGGGTCCCATATGTTACATTACTGCTTGCTTATTCTACCCGTTTGCAATTTGTGAATCGGGCGTCAAAAACCCGAAGTGGCGTCACTCACCACGTTCTGCAAAATGAACTGGGAGAAAAGGAAGGATATTTTGTTTTTTTGACAATAGTAGATGCAGTGGAAAGGGAGGCTCAGTAAAATCAGAAGATGAACAGGTAGAAAAATGATTAAATGCTGAAAGAAGTTAAAAAAGGTTCCTTATTTTTTTGTGGATAACGGGTGTTTCGATCCGGATTAATAATCCGAACAAAATACCCTCTTCCCGCCTCTGAAGTTTCATAAATAAACGAGTCTAGATGCTACAAGGCAGGGGCGTTCCTAGGGTTGGTGTCACCCAGGGTGATAACTCAGGGTGTCACCTCCAGTGCTGCCTACTCAAAAACAAATTTCGCGTTAAATCGACCGCAAAAAATGTCAAGAAACCCCAAAATGCGATTTAAAAAAATTACTCTGTTAGCTTTTTTTAATGATCATTTTGATATTTGAGCATGGCTAGATGCGTCTTAAATGACCAAGAAATAGCTGAAAATTGGCTAAAAATTGCTGGACAAATAGTGGTTAATGTGGGATTTTCGTGCTGCCGAAAAATCACTGTGTTATCCGGGGGCGCCCCCTCCCCCATTGCCACTCTACTTCCACTACTATTTCGACTGAAGATTATTACTGCAACAGTAGTAATGTATATGTTAAAAATAAATTCGCTGTGGCATAAAACCTATCAGTTTGGCTCAGGTGGCAAGACAGCCGCATTTGACTCTCGTGGTTTTGATTTCGATTTCAGGTAGGGGTGGCGTAATTTTATGAAGGGGGTTGGTTTAACATGAAGTGAAAGACAAGTAGTGAAGAGTCCACTCCCCTAAAATCGACGAGGATTGTTCTTGTCAAGACGGGAAAACCATGTCAACTCCGACTTGGATTGGAGTTGAACAAAAATCCAAATAATCGTGAACTAATCTTGAAAAGAAAAAAGAGAAATGATTTTCATCCAATAAGTAAAACGTCTTCCGTTTCTTTATATGCATATATATATATATATATATTTTTTTTTTTTTTTTTTTTTTTATTCGTTGGTTCTGTGTTGAATTTCTTCGATTAATTTTTTTTTCCTCGGTTCACTCTCTTGCCAATTCGAGTTCAAAAAGCCACGACTCAAGCGTAAGTGAAAATTACCGGATCACATATCAAAAACAAATAAAGTTATATGTGATCCGGGGTTTTTTGTTCTGTTTTCTCTTGTGTGTTTGAAGGTTTGAGTTATAGCTTTTAGCTCTATGCAGAATTGGCAGGAGATTGAAATGAAGTAAAAAAAATTGATCGAAGAAATGTTTGAAATTGTTTTCTTATTCGTGTTTTTAGTCGTAGAAATAATTTTTTTTGTCTCCTGCGAGTGACAGACTGCGTTCATTTCTATCAAATGCATAAATCCATTGCTAACCATAGGCGTACGAATCAGTGGGTCGAGATGCGGGGCAGAGTTCAGTGCCTCGCTCCCTCAAATTCGGGCAAAACGTGTTAAAACTTGGGCAAATCAATCCCTCTGCTCACCTTGTAGCAAGAGTTTTCTATACGCCTGTACTTCTACCCCCGCCCTAGCTATTGGAAGGTCAGTTGGGGCCCTTTAGCCCTTCAAGACCATCCATCTAAGGTGTCAGACTAGACAAAAAAACAAAACAAAAAGAAATATACCAGTCACAAATACTGATAGGGTCTCGATAGATCGTTCAAGGAATGGAGACCAAACCATTGCCTCTTTAATTGCGCGAGAAATGAAGACGGGCAGAAAAGAGCAAAAGATGGGGATAAGATGAGCGGATTCTTTTTCAGTATGTCAGTCAGTCGATGACTTATAGGCACCGATTGCACCGAAAAGGTTCAACATCTGTCACCAAAAGTGCAAAATTGGGTAACAAAAAAAAATCTCACTCACTATTAGACGGGGCCCTTCTGGGAGCCAAGAAGCACCAATCGAGCCCACAAATTACTAGGTGTATCCATGTGTGTTGACGTATCTCTATGCGCACACGAGCAACTCTGTGTGTGTGTGTGTGTGTGTGTGTGTGTGTGTGTGTGTGTGTGTGTGTCTTTGTGTTAGTGTGTGTCTATATGTAAGTGTATGTTTGAGTGTGCTCAAATCTTTCAAAACTCTTCATTCGGCTGAAAAACCAACGCGTCTACCGAATGAGATATCTCTCTCTTTCATCAACCTAGTATCTGCCGGCTTTGAGCAATTTTATCAAAAATAATTTATGACTTCTAGTCTAAGTGTTAGATGGATTCTTTATTTTTTTAAAACTTTTTTTTTTCTATTTCAATAAAAGTGTTTTGTTTTTGTTTTTTCAAATTCTTTTTTCTCTGCATATTGCAATGAGCTTCAATACTAATTCAACACCGTGAACAGATATTCTACTCAGTAAGAGAGTAAGCATAAATTAAATCCTAATTTACATTCCTGCTGTGTGTTTGTGTGTGTGTTGGGAGGTGGATTCTGTGTATGTGTATCTGTGTATACATCTGTATGTGTGGGTGTCTACATACGTGAGTGTGTTTGCATGTGCATACGTGTTACATCCGTATACGTGTGCATCATCAGTATGTAATCAGTTGAATCAGTGATGATCGGTAATTTGAACACAGGGCACTGAAGTCTAGAATACAGTAAATAAAAATACAAATAATTTTTTTTGTGGTGGGGGGGGGGCGCCTTTTAATGAATCTCCAGATCAAAGTAATTTAACACTCAGTTCGTTAGAGTCTTTTTCGTTCATTCCAGATTGTCACGGTTTGTTTTTTTTTTTTGTTTTTTGTTTTTTTCATCTTTGAAATGTGAAGAAAAAATGCTTTTTTGGTTCAGAAAATCCAATTCGCTGAGAGAAGAAAGATGGAAAAGAAAAGAGCTTAGTGTTGTCAGTATTATGGCTTCTGTTCGTACATCAGGAAAACTCATCAAGTGACAACTAATTATCATGTAAAATCTATGCCAACGAAGTTGGGAGAGTAATACGTATCCACCCGGCCCGCCTATGTTTCTGTCTGTCTGTCCATATAATATCTCCGAAAGTTCTCAACAAATTTCTACATTTTGTCGAAGGGCGGGTCATTGGCTGAGGATTGAACTTGGCGGCTGATCCAGAAAGTTCCTTTCGATTGAGATCTATATTTTTATATGTATTTGTCCTCAAAATATCTCCAAAAATATCTGAAAGAATTTCAATGACCTCAGATGGAATAGTGGACCATTGAATCCTGGAACTTTTTTTCTCGATTGAGAGTTTGTTTTTTTTTTGTTTTTTTTTTTTTCGTTTGATAATGAGATGAATAATGATAATGATGTGCCACAATACAGTGCGACCCTAAATAATTAATTTGTAGGGCCTATAAATAGTTTTAATTGAGAGTAATCAAGACGTGGCACACTTCTTCTTTATGTGTCACAGCCTCTTCAGGACATGGCCCTTCACAGCTTCCTTTCTTTTTATCGCTTTCAGAAATTCTTTCTTCTTCACAACCCTTCTTTATCATTCGGATTCTCGCTCAGCCATTCATTAGCTAGAGCTTGCCAAGTAGGTTACCTACCGCCTTCTTTTGCTTCTCTTGCCTTCGATGTGCCTATTCATTGTAATGTTCTCCAAGCCTTCCTTCCTCATTCATCATTAGCAGCTGCCTCTTAAAGTCGGTCGTTGGACATTGACCTTCCTCAAGATTCGCCAGACCTCTCTTTCGTGAGTGTCACGGAGCCTGTACTTTCTGAACTTATCTAGCTCGTCATGCCATTTCATATCTTATCAGTCCCGGTTTCGCTTGTGATCTCAGGGGGTCCACGTTGTGAGATGTGATGTTCAGCGGTTATCTGATATTCTCGCGACATGACCAGCCCATTGCCATTCAAGTTTTACTTCGGATTCTATATCTCGGACAGCTGTCTTTCCAATAATATACTTTGCTGTCTTGTGATCTCTCCATGTGAGGTTGAGCATAATTCTCTCCTGTGCTCGTTGTATGGTTTCCAGTTTGAGGGTCAAGTCTTTTGATTAGGTTTCATGTTTCAGCTCTATAGGTGACTATAGGGGGGTGCGTTTGCTATTTATTTACTGTCCCACCTTAGCAAAATATGATACAAGGTCGAGCTTAACGTGGGGAAAATAGGAGACACCCTTCCAAAAATGGCTCCAGCCGACGCAACTTTGATCGCCAAGCGACCGTAGAAGCTATATCAACCTCTGTCATGAAAGCATCCACCTTGGGACCTGCTTCTCTAAGTGCAATGGAGCAGTGCTACCTTGGGGCAACGGATCCCCTGCAGCTGGGCCGAGTAGTCATAGGAGAGCCAAAGGACGAGTCCAAAGGCTGTTCAACCTTCTTTTTAGCGCTAGCAGATTATTTTTTCTATTAAGGTTGAGCTTGTCCTGTTGAAAGCTTGCTAACCTAATGTGGTTCTTCGTTTGATTTCTTCCTCTTTTAAGGATTTCCCGGAGATTGTTTGCTCTTGGTACAAGTAGTGGTCAACATCCCCCAGTTCTGCGTCTTCGATGCATACCGTAAATTCCAGATTGTTAGCAAGAGTTATCTTGTAGTTCTTTACTCTACTGAAAACTTACTTGTTCGTCAAATGCCCTGTTCATGTTATTCTCTACGCATCATCATCATCACCATCATCATCATCAGCAGCAGCAGCCTGTTAGCGTCTGTTGTTGGACATAGACCTCCCTCAAGATTCACAAGACATCTAGATCATGGGCGACGCGGTGCCAGTTCCTTCTGAATTCGTCTAGCTTGTCCTGCCATCTTATTTTTGCATATGATCGCTGGAGATTCACGTTATGAGTTGTGATGTCAAGCGGTTGTCCGACATTCTCTTCCGGTGCATCTTGCATAGTTCTCAGTTTAAGGATCAATCTTTTGTTTAGGATTTATGTTTCAGCTCCATAGGTGACTATCGGGAGGATGCGATGGTTGTGTACCTTTCTTTGGGACATTTGAGTTTTGTTTTTTTTTGTTTTTTTTCGTTTTTGGAGTTCAAACTTCCTATTCCGGTAGCCTGCCAACCTAGAGTGATTCTTCGCTTGATTTCTTCTTCTTTTGATGACTTCATGGAAACTCGTTGCCCTAGGTAGATGTAGTGGTCTACTTTCTTCAGCTCCTCATTTTCTAATCTGATTACTGCATCTTTGTCCTCAATACATTTGTTTGTTTGTATACGTATACCGCTTGTATATATTTACTTGTGGATTTGTTCAACAAAATCAATCCAACGTCACTTACGCGAACGAAAGCAAGCAGATGGATAGTTAGATATGAACAGAGATAGAAAGAAATATAGTAGATAGATAGATAGATAGATAGATAGATAGATAGATAGATAGATAGATAAACTCTGCATGTATCCATTTTATTGGATATTGTTTTTACCAGCTGACTTCGTGTGTATTGTAGCATCTAAGAAGGAGAAAATGTAAATTCTGTTTTCCATCATTTCTACGATTTCAACAGTCTGGACCACCTTCCCTACATTGTGTCAAACAAGCTTCAACTATCCATTTCTTTTTACAGACATTAAAATATTTTCACGTCTTGGGGTGAGCGTTGAACACAGCTCGCTCCCAAGATACCACACGCCACTGGTCTAAACGGACTAATATGATCCATTAGGGAAAATACTTGACGCTTAAAAAGTCAAATTATTCGCCAGCGTATACAATACTTATTTTTCTTTCACTATTTTTTTTTGAGTTGCGTATTTCTCAGGAGCTTATCTAAGTAATACAGATTGGTGTGTGATGGAAATAACGGTTCGGTTCCATCTTGTTGTTGTTTCCTGGGAGGCTGGGGCATTCGATGATTGATCTGTCTCTTATTCGTCTCTTGCTTCTTAACTGAATTACATCCGCTGGGATTATGTTTAACAGATTTACACTTAATTGGTTGGATATCTTGGTAGAATTGTCTGCAAGGGTTGGAGATTTTTTTTTCTTTGGAAACGATGAATTATTGGTACAACCGTAGCCCCCGAAGATGGTGATGGGTTATATCGCATGTATTCGCGAGTCCCAGCACTCTTGGTTATACTTGAAAATTGGCATCAGTACTCCACTAAACACCTTCTAATAATTTTTTTCCCGATTTAAAAAAACAAAAACAAACTCAACTTTTTTCCTACCATTTTCTTATGCCTCGGGCATCAGGCGATGAACCTGATCCTACCGCTTTAAGTGAAATAGGGAGGTGCAGCGTGAAGGAACCCTCTCGCTCCCGGAACTACACGTTTCAGAAATTTTGGATTTACGGTATTCTGCTTAAATTTAGTGTGAGGATCCACTGATATACATGTGGGTAAAGACTAAAAGTTATCTAGTTCCCTCGGCACTTCCTTTCAGGATACCTCAGGCATCAGGCAATGAACCTGATCCTATCCCCTTTAAGTGCAATGGGGAGGTGCAGCCAGGAACTATACGTGATCTTTTTATACCAAACTGGCCAGAAGGTAGGATATTGCAGCTGAACAGGAAATCACACTCCAAAGGAAAAATCTTTAAAAATATTCTTACGACATAAGATAAACTCTGGACTGGTGACTCATTCATGTGAAGTGACCGCACAAATACTCGATTACCAGATGTTTTATGCGTAGATCTTCATCTCAGACTGTGTGAAGGCAATCATGTTCACTGATGGCTTAAGAAGGGTGTATAACCAATGCATTCTCCCAATAGTCACTTATGGAGCTGAAACATGGAACCTAACCAAGAGACAGATCTGCAAATTAAGAACCACGCAATGTGCACAAGAAAGAATTATACTGGGCCGCACATGGAGAGACGACAAGACAGCACAGTACATCCAAGAAAAGACAAGAGTTAGGGACATCGTAGAATCCATCAAAAATCTCAAATGGCAGTGAGCTGGCCATGTTACAAGAATGTCAGACAACCGATGGATATTGCGACTCACGACATGGACTCCACAAGGTCACATGCGGAACCGAGGCCAGCAGAATATTAGATGGAGAGACGTGCAAGTCAAATTCAGAAAGTACTGGCTTCGCGACGTGCATGATAGAGAAGTGTGGCGAATCCCGTGGGAAGGTCTATGTCCAACGACGGACATTGAAAGACTTATGATGATGATGATGAAGTGTTATTCTACCTCCCAGTATTTGCGTTATTTGCGAACTTCTTGATGACAGTCTTGAAGAGCCGGTGGCCATGCGGTTAGCAACACAGAAAATAGAATCCACAAGGCTGAGTTCAAACCCTGACTGAGATGATCTTCGTTCACTCTTCGTTAAATACCTTGGATAAAGCATTAATCCATCTCACTCTCAGAGCTATGGGCAAAGTGGTGGGTGGACGCTGCTGCTGATGATTGTCAACGCTAAGTCAATTGGCACATGTCACAGAACTTTAAATAATCTTAATGTCAAGCCAAGACAGACGAGTACGAAAAAAAAAAGTTTTGCTATTTGATGCGCGGACAGGGACGGTTCTTCCATAGCTAACGTCAGGACATTACTTATTATAGTGTTTATAGTAATTACCACCAGGTTTGTTTCCAATAAAGCATGAAGAATCATGCATCTTCAAAACGCCTCAACCAACTTCAACAGGATTGATGCGACTTGCCATCTTTTAGATGACTGTTAATATAATTACACGAGCGTAGGACCACCCTCCATAGATTATTTACCGATGGATAAATTGTACAATCACGTTTCTTATGTTAAATGTACACCACTGTTAATATAATTACACAAGCATAGAACTACTCTCCAAAAGTGATCAGATTATACACCTACAGATAAATTGTACAAATACGTTTTTATCATAAATGTATTTATTCCAAACAAAAAACACCTAGATCTGAAACCATGTCTATCTTTATGCCGATTTTCAACATCTTTTCATGTCTTCTATTCTTTTGATAAAATGAAACAATAAAGCAACAGTAGTAGTAGTAGTAGCAAGGATATTAACACCAGCAGTTGTCTTCATACTTTCGGCAAATGTGTAAACACGGTAGTTGCCTATCAATGTCTATTTTTTGCACTACATTCTTCTTTTTCTCTCTGTTTGCCTTTGCATGACAGAAAAGCAACCAAGAAACAAACAAAGTAACAATAGCATTTATATCATAAGATTCACTCTTTGATGTGCATATTAATATAAAGAAAGTTGAAGTACAGTTCTTGCAACCTGTAGAATGGATTGATAGAACTGCTAATAGAAAAAGTGAATGTATTCAAGTTTTGGTTGGATTCAATTAACATATATGTTTGTGTTGAGAAAATGATATATGTGATCTGACTGATTGAAGCATGAATTGTGTTATATCATATTGAAACTTATTAGAAATGATCTCCCATCATTACATGGTTAATGCATCACTCAATTTGGACCGCGTAAATGGAATAAACAATTAAAGAAAATGGAGCTGCTGCAGGAATTGAATCTGCCACCGATAGGGTAGCTGCTTCAAAGTAGCGAGGCTCTTACCGTTGAGCTAAACACCTGCTAGTGATGCAAAGGCTGAAATTCCTGTTTTCTCACCAAATTCTCAACTAGTTCATTTCGCTTCTTTCCATCTAACAGTTGCGTATTACGAAATGGGTATGTGTGATCTGACAGAGTGAAGTATATATTGCATTATATATATATATATATATATATATATATATATATATATATATATATATATATAAAGTTTTCATAAAATTTTGGTTAGATAAGATACAGCCATTTATTCAATTATATATATATATATAATTAATAGATGCGTCATACGCAGACGGCTGTTTCGTTGCTTTACAACTCTTCTGTGTGGCTACAGACTATCCAATATACCTTCCTGTACCATGAGGTAGGATCGTAACCTTCGCTTCAGATCCAGAGACTGGCATTTTACCCCTGCCCAACGCAGAACTGCACAGTCAGTAGGACCAAATTTAGGCGATACTTTTACTTCTTTACGAAGTGCTCCATTCCAGAGTTGAAAAAGTATTGCTATAATAGCTTATGATTGACGAGTTGCCCCACCTAAAGAGTACTTAATCCCGAGGAAGGGAGCGTTAATTATAATATATATATATATATATATATATATATATATATATATATAGAGAGAGAGAGAGAGAGAGAGAGAGAGAGAGAGAGAGTGCGTGTGTGTGTGTGTGAGAGAGATTAAAGTTCTTATTAATGTGTGATTATACACTGTCCGAATCTAAATCAATCTTAGATGTTATCACTAGCCAATTTCTCCTTATAATCATTTATTATTCAAATAATCCCTGGGGTCAAGTTTTATGATGATCCAGGGACGTGTGTCGTTGATGGGTGTGTCTGTGGCACACCAAATAAAATACATCAATCAAAATGTTATTTTGTTTTCATTTTGTGATTTGCTAAAACCTACCCAAATTTATGAACTCAAAAGTTAACTAACATCAAAACTAGTCATAGACTGGATAACACTCACAGAATAACAAGTGCTGTAAAAAGTAACTGAATTAGTTTTTACTATTCTCCAACATTGGAATAGATGAACTGAGAAGATTTTGAACTTTTCTTCTGAGTTCTAGGAAAATACAGCAGCTCTTGAGAGATCGAAAAACGAAAATATTTTGGGTTATACCCCATAATTTTTCGTTTTATTTTTCAAATCAACTGGATTTTTTCTGAAGGTTTATGTAATGCTTTACGTGTCGTGTCCATCCTAGCTCTTCTGAAAGTTTCAAAATATTATTTTTTTTTCATTTTGTGATCCGTTATCCATTGGGTACCAGTTTGAAAACCTATCCAAATTCATGAACTCAAAAGTTAACTTATAACTAACATCAAAACTAGTCTTGAATTGGATAACGCTTACAGGATAACAAGTGCTGTAAAAAGTAACAGGGTTAGTTTTTATTATTCTCCAACCCTGGAATAGATGAACTGAGGAGATATTAAAGTTTTCTTCTGAGTTCCAGGAAATACAGGAACTCTCGAGAGATCGAAAAACGAAAATACTCTTGGTTATATTCCCCATAATTTTTCGTTTTTTTTTTCAATCAACCGAATGTTTTCTGAAGCTATATGTTATGCTTTACAGATTGAGTCCATCCTAGCTCTTCTGAAAGTTTTCAAGTTTCAGTGGTCACCCTCTCCTCTGCCTTGCATTTTGAACCATCATAAATGACCAACGATCGACGCCCACTTCAAGGGACAAGTCACCACCCTTAAAATGCTTGACCCAGTTCTAGGAAGTACGGTCAGATCTTGTTTTCTTTCCTTCCACGTCTTGAGATCTGTGAGCAGCCAGTGGCCATAAGGCCTAGTTTGAAATAATGTCTCAAAATTGCCAGAATCTCAATAATTAATTCACCATTATGATATCTAGAACAGAAGATACATATCATTGATATGTATTATGATATTCATTGATTACGCCTTTTTTTTTTCTCGAAATCACCCTCAACATGGTATGCTGTCAAAGACATTGATCACGTGACAGTTGCTGTTGGTTGACTAATCTGACCTGTTTCATTTTGTTCAAATCTAAGATTCGAATAAAGCTATTTCTGGTCCAGGGAAGATGTGATGTCAGTTATTTCTTATCCAATCATCTTTTTTTGATGATTGGAATTGATTTTTTTTTTGTTCTTTGTTTTTTTTTTTTTTGTTGTTTATTTTTTTTCTGTTATCCAATAGAATCTTTCGAAAATGTATCCAACCATCATATAAAAAAAAAAAAAATGGAAATCTCAAGGTCTTTTTAGATTTCTTTCTTTATTCAATCAATTTTATTCAACTTCCCCTTTTTTTTTTACGGAAATAAACACTGGATATAATGACAATGAAAAAGAGAGAGGACTTTTTTTGTTTTTGTTTCTTTTTCCTGGAGAGATGTAATATTCCCACCCAGAAAATAGATTCATACATTGTAGAGAAATAGAAAAAAAAATGACTCCTTCCCACTGAAAAAAAAACCCCTTTCTTTATGAAGAATGTTCAAATCTGTTTGGACAAATATTTTCATACCAGCATAGTATTGGTAAAAAATGACTGGATTATTTACACACATATATATATATATATATATACATATATATATATATATATATATATATATATATATATATATATATATATATATATATATATATATATTATATATATATATATATATATATATATATATATATATATATATATATATATATATATCAGCATAAATGCGCTTATATATTTTGTTAGCAAAATAAAAGTGCATACTTCGATGTAAGATTTATTTTTCTATTGATTTCTGTGATACTTCATATTTTATATTTCTCTACAATTTTGAAACAAGAAAGCAATAGCATATGGTAAAAAGATAAATAGCAGATGCAGCTGTTATAGTAGTAGTAGTAGTAGTAGTAGTAGTAGTACCAGCAGCAGTTGCTAGATATTTTCAGCCTATACACAAAAATTCAAGCTGCCCATTTTGCATATATCTCTTCACAGTATCACTTTCCTCTCATTTTTTTTTGTTATAGGGTGACAGAAAACCAATTAACAAATAGAGAAAGTGACAAGGCTCTCTTCATTATAAGGTATTAAATCACTGAAGATCAATATCATTCATCAATAAAACACTTGCAGGTTTTGATTCTGGTGGAATAAATGATCTAAGGTTTCATCATCATCATCATCATCATCATCATCAGTCTTTTAGCGTCAGTCGTTGGACATACACCTTCCTCAGGATTTGCCACACTTCCCTATCATGGGCGTCACGGAGCCAGTACTTCCTGAACTTGTCTAGCTCGTCTCTCCATCTAACATTTTGCCTGGTCTCGGGGGATCCATGTTGTGAGTTGTGATGTCCATCGATAGTCTGCCATTCTTGCAATATGGCCAGCCCACCGCCATTTGAGATTTTTAATGGATTCTATGATGTCCCTAAGTCTTGTCTTTTCTCGGGTGTACTGTGCTGTTTTGTGGTCTCTCCATTTGAGGCCCAGCGTTATTCTTTCATGTGCATGTTGCATGGTTCTCAATTTACGGGTCTGTCTCTTGGTTAGGTTCCATGTTTAAACTCCATAAGTTACTATTGGGAGGATGCATTGGTTATACACCCTTCTCTTTAGGATTAATGGGATCTTATTATTTTTGAAGGTTGAGCTTTCTCTGCCAAAGGCTTGCCATCCTAGTGTGATTCTTCGCTTGATTTCTTCTTCTTTTGAGGGTCTCATGGAGATTCATTGAAAAGGAGGTCACAGAAAAAATCTGAATTGACTGCCAACCGGAAAAAAACTGATTTTCCCACTGCAGTTGACCTCTCACGTTCGGTGCGAAGATGACAAAAATCACTTAAGGAATAAACACAGCATATAATGACTGCTGTGATTTGAAACAGCACAGCATTTTATTCTGCATAATAGCATATTACCCATCAAAAATGATGGGATTATTTTAGTATGGATTGGCATTTCTGTCTAAGATCAAAGTACGTTTGCGCTCAGCCTAGGATCAAAGTGTCACCTCCCATTACATCTAACTAGGATCAGTGTGTAAAAAGTATTTATGACAATAAATCTGAGAGTAATATTCTTTGCAAAAAAGCATGACTCGATGATTCTACTCTGACCTCTATGAACTTACATTTGTATTTTTAAGTTAGTCGGATTCCTTGTTCTACTCAGAGTTACATATAGTTGGCTACGACTGAACACTGGCTACAAAAAGAACAAACCTATTTGATCAAAAGATTGCCCTTGACAGATTTGATTATTATCATTGCCAATGTAGGAATAGTTGGAAATCGTCGCCTTCTCGTAAGAAAAGATGATAAGATTGTGTCTCACGGTTTTAGATCAATCCTCGGTATGCGCACTTCGCTGGTGGTATTCTTTCCCATGAGTATGTGTGCATGAATAAAAAGCTAATGCAGTGATAGGATACCCAGATGGGTGCAGTTTAAAAGCTCATTCCTTGGGTTCAAGTTTCAAAGCAGCGTTATTATGGAGCCATTCTCTAGTTTCAATTTATGAGAAGGCATCCCTGACGAACTTTGTTTAAAAGCTCTATAAGGAATTTATTGTGGATTCCTCATCATCACTGGGTTGTGAATATAGTTCCCAGTGAGCTTTTTATGTGTGCATGCGCACATATTTTGCAACCTGTGCACAAAAGAAATAAATGTGCGCACAAAAGGTTGATTACCTGAAATAATGCAGCAATTAATGGTTGAACGGCTCCATGACAAAATGCATTATATCAAAATTTCTTGAAATGAGGAGAAAGGGTAAACATTTATCCTGCATGATGCATTCTTCAACAAAATCCAATTTTCTCTCGATCCATAGGGAGGTTTGATTCGTTTTTTGCGGAAAAGGTGGGGCAAATATCAATTGATTGTTTTTTGGAGAATTAACTGGAGGATGGATATTTTTTTTTTCCAATTTGAGGTTTAATAAGTTTTGTCATGGAGCTCTTCGATTATACTTATATTAATTAGTATAATGATAATACATCATTATTACACTTATCAAAAATGATCTCTCAACTGATTCTTTCTGATGGTTAAGTAGTAGGCTTTTCAAATTCCAAAGTATAGAATGAAATTGAAACTAAGTTTGTTACTCTGAAGAATGCAATCGTACTTTTATCAAAACATGCCAATACAGTTTCATTAACTATGAGAGATAGGTTGTGCCAAAATTATCTTGAAACAATTTCAAGTTTACAATTATGCCAACATTCAGTACGTACATACTCTTGTCACTGGAAAAATTTTGGAAAACCCAAGATTTTTGCACTCTTGGATTGATATATTGATAAGTTAGGTGGGGACTTTGGTTGTGGGTCAACTCTTTTGTATGCTATGACATCCCCGGGATCGGGGCCAGATTTATAGGGGGGTCAGAATGGGCAATTGTCCCAGGCACCGTATCTATAAAAATTTAATAGAAAATATAAACAAATCGTTGAGTCAGCCATCATGTAATGGAGAGAAATATGTTCTTTGTAATTTTTCTCACCTAAAAATCCACTTGGAGTTTTGGATAGTCACACACGGAACAGAAATGTGGAACATTACCAAAATATTGACTCTCGAATTGAGAACCATGTAACTAGCCTATGCTAGAATCAAACTCAACCCCATATGGGGAGATCATAAGACAGCAAAGTATATCAGAGAAATAAAAGACGGGAGTCCGGAGACGTCATACAAAACCGTCAGAAAACTCAATTGGCAATGTGCTGGACATATTGCAAGAATGTCAGACAACCACTGAACATCAAGTCTCACAACATGCATCCCCAGAGAGCAGGCGCTAGGCTGTGGCCGAT
Source organism: Thysanoteuthis rhombus (assembly GCA_963457665.1). Lineage (NCBI taxonomy): Eukaryota > Metazoa > Mollusca > Cephalopoda > Oegopsida > Thysanoteuthidae > Thysanoteuthis > Thysanoteuthis major. The sequence goes on from OY735224.1 coordinate 33,050,435, forward strand.
AGAAAGTAAGATGGCGTGACAAGCTTGATGAATTTAGAAAGTACTGGCTCCTCGATGCCCATGATAGAGGGGTCTGGGTTGGGGAAAGGTCTATGTCCAACGATACTAACAGACTGATGATGATACTACAGATATATTACTCGTTCAATCTTTACAATGTAGGTATAATTTGTCAGTTTCAATCACATGCAATGGATGGACAACATATAAGCCCATCTATTTTGCGATTTGCTAAGTATTTCAATTTCTGCATATCAGGGGCCCATCAGAATAGAAGTCCCATGGGTCCCCAAGGTCTAAATTCGGCACTGTCTCGAAAAATGAGAATCTTTGTTTTTTGTTGTGGGAATTATCTTTGTTGATAGTTCATCGATTGCTCTAATAATTGTGATATCAATTGATTCAGCACATATTTCTCCACACATCTCTCTCAAGGACCATATCTATCGGTGGCTGGCTCTCTATGTGTGCATGTTATGTATACAGGTCATGCCAATGGAGCTTGAGGGCTGAAAATTCTAATATTTACTTCTTATTATGTCGACAAGAAATGGTTTTGTTAACTATTGAAAAATCCTTCGCCCCAGTAAGTTTTTTGTGAGGGCTGGATTTACAATGTATGCTCATGCTAAATTGGCCCTTAATTTGTATCCAGCTGCATTGACTCATCTTTTTTTTTTAAAGATTTGGACTTCTTAATAATGCAACATCATGCTAGAGAAATGACTTATCCATTGATGACCCCTTTTTCCAAATTTTTCAATTGATCACCCCCCAATACGCTAAAAGATGTTGGTCAAGTGACAGTTTCTATTGAGTGACTCACCAGACCTATTTTAGCAGAGAACAATACGTTTTCTTATACCAGCGATTAGAGCCAAAATTGTTCATGAGAGAAATCTTAGGGTAAGACAGGAAAACCAGTCTATTTTTATCAGGGACGTTTAAGATTTAAAAAAAAAAACAAGATGTAGATACTAGTCCAAATAAAGTGTGGAATGACATGAAAAGTCTTCATGCCAGAATTTTCGACGGCAACGAAAATTATACAAGTAGAACGAGCAGAGCTCGAGTATTAATTTTACCCCGTCATCCCTCACCCACCCACATGTGCTTATCCCTGCTGGTCCCTGGGTAAACATTCAGTGCGTCAGTTACACTTTTATGCACGCCTAAACGGCTGAACCAATTTTGAAGAAACTTTGCAGGCATATGTAACATGACCCTGCAAACAACACAGGCTACAAAAAACAGGATTTCCCTCCATTGTTTGAAAATTAGTTCAACTCATATTTTGTAATGCAATTAGAAAAAGTAGTATAATTCTATTTTCTGTCCAATCCTCTTGAAAGGGAATGAATGAGACAATAAAATGTTTCAACTTCTTCTAGGCTTATTTCCACATTGTTGAATCTATCTTTTAATTGTTTCTTGATAGATGGATGGGAATATATTGTGTTACTTGAAAATAAATCCAGACAATCAGACAACAAGAACCACAAGTTCAAGGAGACGTCCACTGACTGTGAATTCAAATTTCAAACAAAGTAGTAGTAGTAGCATTACAGATAACTATTGTAATAACAGGAGGTGCAGGAAGAGGAACGTGAGGATGCTTCGTCAGAAAATCTGGCAATTAAGGAAAAAGAAATAATTAGTGAGTTTGTATTGAAGAATATAATCTTTATCAATAATTAACACTGGAATCTTAATGTATGTTTATTTCAGTTGACATCATCATCATCATCATCATCATCATCATCATTTTATCAGTCTTTTGACGTCCTCTATTAGACATGGACCTTCCCCAGGATTTGCTATACTTGCCTATCATGGTCAGTGCGAAGCCAATACTTTCTGAATTTGTCTAGTTTGTCTCTCCATCTTATATTCTGCTGGCCTTGGTTGCGCCTGTGATTTCTGAGGATCCATGTTGTGAGCCATGATGTCCATAGGTTGTCCGCCATTCTTGCAACATAGCCTGCCCATTGCCATTTGGGTTTTCTAATAGATTCTATGATGTCTCTGACTACTGTTTTTCTCCTGGATATATTGCGCTGTCTGTGATCTCTCCATGTTGGGTTGAGTATAATTCTTTCATGTGCACGTTGTATGGTTTTCAGTTTGAGTATTAATCTTTGGGTTAGGTTCCATGTCTCAGCTCCATAAATGACCATCAGGATGATGAGTATAGATAATATTTTTTGGTATAAAGTTGGAGATAGAAAAATTCAGTCAATTTTGGCCATTTCTGAAGACTCTTAGTTATTAATAACGAACAATACTTTGCAACACTGTAAAAACAAATGTTTGTGATATCATCTTTAGATGACATCACCCCTCTAATGACATGATCATCATCATCAGTCTTTTAACTTCTGTCGTTGGACAAAGACCTTCCCCAGGATTTACCACAATTCTCTATCATGAGCATCCCAGAGCCAGTATTTCCTGAATTTATCAAGTTCATCTCTCCATCTTGTGTTCTGTCGGCCTCGGTTTCTTATGTGATCTCTGGGGATCCATGTTGTGAAACGTGATGTCCATCGGTCGTCTTTCATTCTTACAACATGGCCTGCCCATTTCCATTTGAGTTTTTTAATAGTTTCTATGATGTCATGAACACCCGTTTTCCTCCTTATATACTGTGCTGTCTTGTGATCTCTCCATGTAAGGTTGAGCATGATTCTTTCACGCGCACGTTGCATACTTCTCTGTCTGTAGGTCTGTCTCTTGGTTATGTTCCATGTTTCAGCTCCATAAGTGACTATCAGGAGAATGCATTTTTAGGATTATTGGGATGATAGATACTAGTTAATGAAACACAAACCTGCCCTCATTATTTCTGTTGTTAAAACATAAATGGGAGAGACCAACTGACTGGCCCACTGACTAACTGACTGACCAAAAAGTGTCTTATAGAGATGCTTGGACACATCTAAAAAATCTATCCATATCAAATTTCTATATATACTAGCCGCATTGATTAATGCTTTACCAGAACAATTTGCTTCAGTCACTCACAAACAGCAGTACAACTACATGTTAGGAACCGTCACCCAAACCTATCAACAAAGTTTCTTCAGTTTTGAAATAGGTCTGGCTGGCCACATATGTATGTATGTATGTATGTATGTACGTAAGTATGTATGTACGTATGTATGTACGTATGTATGGAACTAGAGGGCTAAAAATTTGAACATTCACTCCTTATTATGTTTAGAGAGAAAACTTTTTTTTTTTTGGAAAGTTCCTCTCCATAATAGGTTTTTAGTGGGGGGGGGGATAGACAATTTGCAATGTAACTTCATGCTTAATTGGTCCCTTAGTATATACACAAGAGCCTTGTTTTTTCTTGAAATCTTGACCTTTTAGTTATCACTGCCTAACTAAATGCAAGAGAAATTATCTTATTGATCACACCTTTTTCAAATTCTCTAAATGATTAACCCCAACATGGAATGCAGCCAAAATATGTTGGTCGTGTGACAGTTTCTATTGAATGACTAACCAGACCCGACTAATTAATTTTCATCTGATAATTGGTCTCTTTGATTGCTGGACACGCACAGAAAAATGAACACAGAACCAATAAGTAAAAAATGTATTGGAGAGAAGACATCTTGAATCTGATGAAATAACAAAATGATAACTTTTTGTTCTTGAGGTTTGTATAGGATTACTTAGGATTATTTGTTTGTTTTTTGTTTTTTTTTATTTTATTTATAAGATTGCATTATCTAGACGTAAGAAAAATGCTTTTTTGATTGTGCTCTGCTAAACAGGGAAGTGGTGTCAACACCCTAAATCCACGCATGTAATGAAGAGATTTCATTTGAGAACTCTCGACGGCAGGGTAAATTATTTTCTTTTGAAAATAGATCTCTTCCAGATATACTTCTCATAACTAACCAGGAAAAAAAAGCACAACCCAGCCCTTCTAACATGTCAAATGCTAGAGTAAGGTTTAACAATTTCTCGTAGGTTGTTTGCTGGAAAATATACCAGATGCAAAATGCAGACTGTGCAAGGAAATAGACACCAGATTTTTCAGCAAATGCACCAAAAAATATTCTCTGCTGAGTTTTAAAGGAATCATTTTCCTTGAGGATTATGGAGATATTCTACCACATTACACAGAATATCCCGCAGAGCCATGCGTGGGAATGTTTTGACTGCCTGGCACATTCCTGAACACCTACTAATATGTCTCTTGGTTACAATATACGCTACTAAATGGTTCAAAGTGAAAAGCAGCCCAGAAGAAATTATTTCATACAATTTACTTGCAGATACTTTTTTTCCTTGTTACTTGTTTTTTTTTGTTTTTTGTTTTGTTTTTTTTTCAGTTTTCTGATGTTCTGAAATAAAGGATTTCTTTTATTCAACACATTTTATTGAATAGAACATTCAGCTAATTGTGGTCGTGTTCTTGGGTCTTGAAGTAACTCTGAAGACGCTTTGACCGTGGAAGATGCCGTTGTCAGTATTTTCATTTCTGATTCTATTCTCTTCTCTCTAACTTACTCGGTATCACTTTGTCGACATTCTGGTAATGTCGAATAAAGCAGTTGCAGTACTGCTGGTTGTAGTGGCACTCTAAGTGGTGTGAACTTCTGAGATGAAGTATTTTCATTATTCCACACATTTTCTGGTCTGATATCTTCACCTTTTCTCTTCTCATTTAACTACAATGCTTTCAGTCGTGTGATATCTTCACCTTTTCCTCCTCATTTAGCTACAATGCTTTCAGGTGTATGAACTACTGAGGTGAGCTATTTTCATGATTCTACACATCTTATGGACTTATATCTTCATCTTTCCCTCCTCATTTAGCTACAATGCTTTCAGTTTTGTGAACTACTGAGATGAAGTATTTTCATTATTCCACACATTTTCTGGACTGATATCTCCATCTTTTCCTTCTCATTTATCGAACTGATATCTTCACCTTTTTCTTCTCATTCAGCACAATGCTTTCAGTTGTGTGAATTACTGAGATGAAGTATCCTCATTATTCCACACAATTTCTGAACTGATAGCTTCATCTTTTTTCTTCTTATTCAGCTACATTGCTTTCAGTGGCCTGATGTCCTAAATTGAAATATTTTCATTATTCCGCACTTTCTCTTGATGAGTATTTCCAGATACTTCATTTCATTTAACAAAATGCTTTCAGTTGTCTGAGGTTCTGAAATTCGCTGGGGAATCAATGCGGGCTAATAAAAATGACGAACATATACCACCGCTGAAATGATAAAAGGGATAATCTAATTGAAGAGGACTCTTAAGAGACACTGCCCTGGATATAAGTTTTCCTACACGAAGCATATTTAATGGATGTATACCTTTTTCCTGTTATAGTTTGTATGCGATGATATTTTTTTCTTGTATACATTCGCGTGCATGTAAACATGTATGTTGAGATGTTTGTGTGCGTGTGCATTTTTGAGTTTACCGATGTGTATATGATGTGTGTGCAGATATCTGGATGTGTATGTTGTGGGACTTTGAGGGAGACTCAGCTAGAAATGAATGGCGCAATGCTTCCAGTTGTTAAAAATTCTGAGATAACGTGTTTTTATAATTCCACACATTTTCTCAACTAATATAAGAATCGCATCTCAGCCTATTGGCTGAGATCAAAGTGGTGTATCTGTTCTTTGATGCCTTTTTACTGAAAAGTTGATCTGAGATTTGATGGCCTTTTGGCTGAGAAGTCGATCAGCCCAGGTGCTGGTGCACTGTCGTTGCCGATGAAGGGTCACTGAGGATCGGCATTCCTAAGTATATGGGGCCTGGAATTTGTCTTGGGCCTCACAAAATTCCCTCCCCCAGTCTCAGGGAAGCAGTCTGCCCCTGGGCAGCACTGTCCCATTGAACAAAAGGGATGGGTCAGGAAACCCTCGACACCCTTGCGACTCACGTTGCGGAGACTGGTGCTATTTTTGTACTGTCCACAATGGGATCCCATTTCAAAAAGACCTTGTGTCGAATTTGCAGCCATGGGGATGCAAATAAAAAGATCAGCCTCTTGGTTAAGATCGAAGTGTAGTATCTGTTCTTTGACGCCCTCAGGCTGAGAAGTTGATCATTGTCCAAGATGGTTCCTCCGTCCCGAATTCACAGACCTGCATGCTCAGGCTCGTCCTGAGAACATCAACTGGATCCGTCCTGTGAACTAAGTCAAGCCTGCCCTAATGACTCCCTGTAATCATGCATCAAAGCTTAAGGACTCCTGTGCTACAGGATTCGTTCTGTGGACATAGTCCAGCTTGTCCCAATGTCCTTGCAAAATCATGTGCAAGGACTCGGGTTCATTGCAAACTGTGTCAGCGCGTATTAAAACGACTTGGTGTAACATTTGTAGTCGTGAGGATGCAAGTAAACAAACTCAACTAGTGTTAGAAACCATCAACCAGAACTGTCACCAGAACTGTTGACACGGGTTTCTCCAGCTTTTCAAGTCGATCTGGCTGACTAACTATGTATGTATAATATGTACAAACCTTTCCGATAAAGCTATATGGCTGAAAATATTAACATTCACTCCTTATCGCTATGTCAAGTAAAAAACGTTGTTTTTGTATTTTTTTTAGAAATCCCCAAAGTGAGTTTTTAGTCGGGGTTCTATTTACAATGTAAGTTTATTTCAAATTGATCCCTCAGTTTCATGCTTATATTTTTGTTTCTGAATTCAGACTTCAGTTATCACTGCCCAACAAAACACTTGGGAAGTAACTCGTCTATTGATCGCCTTTTTTTTTCAATTTTCCAATTGACCGCCCTCGACATAGCTCGCTTCTAAAAGATGTTGGTCTTGTGACAGTTTCTATTGAGTGACTAAGCAGACCTGTTTTCTTTTATGCCTCCAAAAATGTTAACCTTTAAACACGTGATTAAAATGCAAGGCTAAGTAAACACTTTTCCTCGAGTGAGAACAACAAGGAAGTTGAGAAAATTGTAATACTGTCAACGGCACTTGAATTTTTCTAATTAATGACTGCTCCCACAACAGACTGGATTTAATCGCTGTTGCTGGATTTAGGTTATTCATGTGTTCTGACATATATATATATATATATATATATATATATATATATATATATATATATATATATATATATATATATATATATATGGCTATCAATCAATTATCATTCATAGGATAAATCGAAAATTTGCACACACACTCCTCTCAATGGTTAGAGAAAATGCCTTTTTTGTTTTTTGAAAATTCACCTCCAAAATAGGTTTTTAGTGTGTGCGTGTAGAGGGGTCGATATGCCATGTAATTTTATGTTAAATTAGTCCCAAGTTTCTCACCACTTTTTTTGTTTTGTTTTTTTTTTTTTTTTTTCAATTCAGACCTTTTTTTTTAGTGATCACAGCCCAAAAAGAGGCAAGAAAAATAATTTTTTCTCTGATCATCCTTTTATCCAACTTCCTAATTGATCATCCCCAGTACAGCATACATGGGTGGTGTTGATTAATAATTTCCCTTGGAATGCTATTTAGTTAATTTTTCCATTCAACCAAAAATGTTTATCTAACTTTGCGCTTAAATTCCTTGGGCAATGGTTTCCAAACCTCAAAATCTCAAGGACCCCTTCTATAAAGGAAATATCCTGGCAGGCCCCTATTTCTAGCATTTAGTTTGAAAACTGATTAATGAACTATAATAAAAAAAAAAAAAATAAATAAATAGTAAAAGGCAGTTTTTTGACCCTTGGAAATCATATTTATTTAAAATGGATGACATTTATTTGAATCCTGGTACAGGTCTTGTAGCTTTGAGATGAATGATGTTGTTTCTCTGGTAAATTATTTCATTTACAATATCAGGTTCAGAGGTCACACTGCTGCTGACTTCTGGGCATTATTTGACCTATCCCCAGGGCTCCACAGGCCACAGTTTCAAAATCATTAGGAAGTTCTTGGCTAGGGTGATTTATCCTTGGTGGAGAGGGGTGCTAGACTCCCTAAAAATATCACCCAATGATTTTATAGCATTTCTATCAAACCGATTTGAGATTACTTCCATGAGCCCTCCCTTCCTTCCTTCCTTCCTTCCTTCCTTCTTTCCTTTAAAGAATATTGATGTTGTCTATAGAGGAGATAAGGTTTCCATCTACAGTAGTCAGAGTATTTACACAGCTACCCCTAAGGAAAAAAAAAATTATAAAACTTCTGTGGTTGTAATTAAGTGCTGGGTAGATCAGCAGTGATGTTTTGCTGTAAGGGATGTGAAGGATTTTCCCTTACTTCTTGGGGTGGGGGGAGGGAAGGGAGAACAGCAGAGCTTCATTATCTATATACTGTTATCCTTTGTCATTTTGGGTGCTGGCGGGGGAACGGGTGGGCTGTGAATATCTGTGAATAATTTTGGCTCGCCCCCCTAAACCCATACCCCCCTTGCGAATCCTTTCAGTTCCCTGAAAACCATGAATTATTGTACCATAAACCCTTTGTTGCTTCCATCATCATCATCATCATCATCATCATCATCATCATCAGTCTTTTATTGTTAGACATGGACCTTCCTGGGGGCGTGGGGGTTATGGGCGAGGAGGCTGGGAATATCTGTGAATAATTTTGGCTGACCTCCTTACCTTCCCATCCAGTGAATACTTTCAGTTCCCTGAAAACCATTAATTATTGTATCATAAACCTTTTGTTGAACAAACATATCCCACCTTTGATCATCATCATCATCATCACCACCACCAACTCCACCACCAACAACAACATCATCATCATCATCATCATCATCATCATCATCATCATTCTCATTATCATCAGTATTTTATGGTCTTTGGTCATGGACCTTCCCAAGGATTCATGGAGCCAGTATTTGTCTAGACTGTCTCTCCACCTTGTGAACTGCTGCCTCAGGTTTCAGTTTCAGGTTTCCCCCCTCACCCCTCGTGATCTGGGGGGAGGGGGTATCATATATATCATCATCATCATCATCAGTCTTTTAGCGTCCGTCGTTGGACATAGACCTTCCCCAGGATTTGCCACACTTCCCTATCATGGGCGACATGGAGCCAGTATTTCCTGAACTTGTCTAGTTTGTCTCTCCATCCAACACTTTGTCGGCCTTGGTTGCGTATGTGGTCTCGGGGAATCCATGAAACTCTGAAAAACTCTACTTGAACAATTCACCGATAAGAAAAAGCAGCCATTGTATATCCAAATACCTCAATGGCTCAAATCTTCTGAGAACAGGCAGCTCTGCATTCCATCACTTCATCTTTAGCAATACGCCACCGCTGATAAGTCAGTCTGAGAAAACTCAAAAAGGCCCTTTCTGCATGTCAGTAGAAAAGAAAAAGATGTTCACAGTAGCATCAACTCTTTCCTGAGACACAAAGAACCGTATGGGTTTCAATGTTGGCTAATACTAACAATTCTTTTGTGTACTAAGCTCGAGAGAGAAAATGAAAAAAAATAAAAACCCTGATTTTATTTAGCTGTACAGTTCGTTCAGTCAGAATGCATGTGAACGAAGCTCTGTCCTTTTTTTAAAGGGTAAATCAGCGGGTAGGGTCTGCGGTGTTTGGCTCACTATTAAAATTCTCTGTTTGATCAATTCGCTGATAAGAAATGATATATGCCCATGTGCTCATCCCATAAGGCTTCAGAAATTGGTTAAATTGCAACTGTTTTCTCGGGCTAAAAGTGGCCCTCTCCCACCAGCTATGAATTCCCTCACTTCTTTTTTTAGAAGTTGATAAGTTAGTCTGAGAAAACTGAAGACGATCCTATCAGCCTGTCAGCATGAGGCGAAGCAGGAAAGAAAGAGATGTTAGTGAAAAAAAAAATCTCTTTTGTATAACACTAACCCTGCATTGAAACAAAGAACCATATGATTTCTCCTAAAACTAACAGGTCTTTTGAGCAGTGGCAGACTAATTATTAGGCTGAGTGGGTTCAAGCCCAAGGTCCCCAAAGAGAGAGTAAGAAAAAATAGTTTGAGTGTATATTAATTATGCATACTATTCCAGCACTTGTATATACTATACATGCAGTACCTTATACGTAGTGCAATGGTAAAAAGTTATCCCACTTGACTTAACATCACTTCATTCTATTCATTAAAGGGTAGAGTAGGGAGGACAAAGTCAGATGGAGCCTTATTAAAGCTCAGCCTAGGGGACCCATTATTCCTAAGCTAGAGGAAATATCAATTATTCCCTCCAAACTATGCTTTTGTGACTAGACCAGTGATAATTTGGAATTTACTTATTTTCATTTGGACATCAGGCAAATTTGCACATTTTTAATCACATTAAGTAAGAAAAATCAATTACGTATAAAAAAATCACTGTCTGAGTCCCAAAAGCCAAGTAAGAAAGGAATGAAAGCCATTTTGTATACTTATCACTCAGAAGCAATCAGGGAAATAACACTCACTATCTAGGATAAAAAATTCTTGCTGCAAAACAAGAAGAGATAAGATAAAAACTATGTTTATTTTGCGAAGGATCAGTGGACCAATTCAGATGAAAGAGAAGAAGCTTGGTTTGACTGGCCTGATTTCTTCAATGTTTTATGGATTAATGGATGGTCTTATTTTACTGTCTCTCTGACTGCTGAATTGACCTGGAAAGACTCTGAATACTCTGGTTTTCCAAGTGGAAGAATAGTGAAGAAAGTTAGCATGGTTGGAATGAGGAGTGGTGGAGAAGCCTGCAAGAGGAAAACTCAGCACATAGACAAGATCGGAAGACACTGTGCTGAAGACTTCTGTGAAACAAAGAAGGAACCAAGAAGGTAGATGAATACTTTGCCAGCTCTGATCCATGGCAAGAGGGCTTCTGGGAGACTTTTCCTGGCCTTTTTGGCATGGATTAAAGTGTAGTATCTATTCCCCGGCAGAGCCGGAGGCGTCGGTACTGACACTTGCCTGCCGAAAGGGTCGGAGATGGTGTGTGTCAAAGCCTGAGTGCGCCGGTACAATGTGTCAGACAATGAGGTTATACTGAGGCTGCACATTGCTACGTGCATTGCTACGCACATTGGGAGCCTTTGGATTCGTTCTTGGGCCCTCCCACTATCAGTCGACCCAGCTGCATGGGATACGGCACCCCGGGGCAGCACTGTTCCATTGCACTTAGAGGAACAGGTCGGGCTCATCCTCACGCTTTTGTGATGACAGTTGCTTTGCTTACTTAGCAAGCAAAGTCGCATCGGCTGGAGCTATTTTTGGATGGGTGTCTCCTTTTTCCCCCACGTAAAGCCCCGACCTTGTGTCACATTTTGCTCTGGTGCGAGAGTAAATAAATAGGGCCCCCTCTTACTACGGAGAAGCACAATTGAAAAAAAATTGGTATCAAGATAAAGAAATTCTATAAATAAAGATAAAAAAGTCTATTTTAACTTTCATTATCAATTTACAGGGCACAATTTTAACTAATCAAATGTTATATTTAAGTCACAGTAGACCTAGAAATACAGTGAATCATTAATTCTCATTTTTCAAAATAAGTTTTATCTGTGTCTCAAGTTACTGTCATTTCCCCTTAAGTGTGGCTCATTTCAATTTATCTAATCTGATCAATTTTAAGTGTTCTTTCTAAGTCTGAAGTATTATTTGGGGTTCTTATCATGTAAAAAAAAGGTTGGAGACCAAATAGTCTAGATGTCAGCTCATCAGATTCTTGAAAGTAGGAAACTCTTTGATAAGTGTTATATACCTACAACACCTGCTGATTTATCATCAACTGATTCTCCCAAAGCTGATACCAGAATTTCTCACCCTCAACAAGCCTAGGGTTAGAATTACAAACATCGCTCACTCATCATCCAGGTCAGTTTTTGCCAAACTTTTTCGAACTGTTTCATCAGCACCACTCCCCTGACATTCTGTAAAGTCAACCAAAAATGAAATATTGAAAAATTAAATTTAAATAATCTTTTTATAATTCAAGTATTCATACTATTACTAAAACTATGATAGCAATAAAAGTATCTAAAAGTACTGAACTGAATAAAAACCGTCAACTGAAACAGTTGACATTGGCTTCTCCAGTTTCCGAGTCTGTCTGGGTGGCTGCCTATGTATGTATCTATGTACGAATTATAAACTGTGTTACATTATATAGAAATGTTAGAATGTTAGATGGAGAGACGAGCTAGACAAGTTCAAGAAGTACTGACTCCGTGACGCCCATGATAGGGAAGTGTGGCAAATCCTGGGGAAGGTCTATGTCCAACGACGGACGCTAAAAGACTGATGATGATGGTGATGATGATGATGATATAGCAACCTATTAGAGATGACCTCCCGTCATAGGTCATTTCAAAGGAGCTAGAGAACGGAAATTTTTAAATTTACTCCTTGGGAAGGGAAATCCCCCCACGTGGATTTAATGGCGCAGATCAATTTGCAATATGATTTTATGACTGGTTGGTACTTTACTTTGTGTCTGCAATTCAAGATTGTTTTTTGAAAATTCAGAGTTTTTTTTTGATGATCATTGTCCAGCAAAAGGCAGGGAAAGTTACTAATTTATTAATCACCCCTCTTCCCAGTTTTTTAATCAATCGCCCCTACGTGGCATGTTGCCAGAAGATATCAGTCATGTGACGATTTCTAACAAGTGACTAACCAAACCTGTTGATTAGAAAATAATTCGAAAGATGGGTCGAAGGTGATGGGGCCAATTTTCCCACACCCTGCACCCGCTGTGGTAATCAGCAATCTCTATAGGAATTTCAGATTCTGTACAATGTTGCCAGATCATAATTTTATAGCAATTTTATAATGAAAGTAGCCTAATGCATTTTATTACCATTATGAGTCAATTATGATCTAAATAGAAACTTCAGATTCCATTGCTTTTTGAATAACAATCCCATGCTGGACTTGGAGACCTGATAACCTTGAAACAAAGAAATGTGAAGAAAATCATCACTTAGGCTAATTAGTCCTAGCACTGTCACAGACCCTTGTAAGGATAGAAGTTGATAAAATGACTTGCTTTGAGGTGTATAGCTCTCATGTAAACTTTACTCAGCATGAAATTTTCTTTCCAACCATATAAAATATGACATATTTAAATGAAAATCTTTTCTTTTTTTTTTTTTTTTTTTTTTTTTTTACTAGTGCACTGATCTGAAAATCTGTCATTATGAAACATGGTGCTAAAATTGTGTCCGAAACACATCTGGAATGTCTACCCAAGATATTCTCACTCAATGAATGTCTCTCTTGCACAGTGTTCCTCAAACATTTTTAGACCTTTTTAGAGGATGTATTTAATCAGTTGTAAAGACGGTCAAAGATAGTGCACTGAAAATTAAATTTCAACGCATCTATAAAAAATTTCTATCATCAAAATAAGGTTATTGAATTGTTCAAATCAGAAAAACGAAAAACATTTCAACTTCTGACAGCTGTACTGTAAAACCATCTTTTCAGACATCTGATATTATTCTTAGGAGGCGACAATTTATATTCTCTGACTCTCGTCCCCTTCACCATCACTTGTCTCCCACCCGCCCTTGAGTCTTCCAATGCCCGCTAGGAGACGGTAGCACCCACTTGGGGAATCAGTGCTGTAGTATGTCAAATTGGTTTCATTAGTCAACTCAAAAGTGCCTATGGAGTCTTATTACAGTGTCTGGACTAAGAAACTACGAACAAAAAAAAAGTCACCAATGTAGTTTCTGACTGTGGAAAAAGTCTTGAGAAAATTGTTTTTAATAAAATATATAATATTTCAATTCATTTAATTTATTTGGTAAATGAAATACGAAATATTTTAAATAAAATAAATAACATTTGAATCTATTTGATTCATGTAGTAAACAGAATACGTAATATCTTTAATAAAATAAATAACATTTGAATCAATTTAATTCATGTAGTAAACGAAATACGTAATATTTTTAATAAAATAAATGATATTTTAATCTATTTAGTTCATTTTATAAATGAACTACGTAATATTTTTGATAAAATGAATGATTTTTCAATACATTTAATTTATTCAGTAAATGAAATACATACTATCTTCGATAAAATAAATGATATTCTTATCTATTTAATTCATTTAGTAAATGAAATACGTAATATTTTTCAATAAAATATGTAAATTTTGTCGAAATATCTTATTTCGAGAAAGGTTTTCGATAAAACTTGGTCTTTCCACCAATATATTGTGCTGTCAGTGAGTCATCGACATTTACTTCAATAAATATTATTCAATTTATTAAAAATATCTCTCGATTTTATTTCTATGAACTGGATAAATTGAAATATTACTTATTACTCTTCCACAAGATGTAATTGGAAGTTATTGTGAACTTTTGGACGAACGAACATAAGTGAATAAAAGGAAATTTATGAAATATCTCTCTATCGAAAAAAGATTCCTGGATCTACCCAGAAATTCAATTAATTTCTCTTTAGCTCATGGTAATAAGAATTTCAAAAAATGAAAAAAAGAGCACCCTCCTTCTCATTGGGGGGATTGGAGTGTGTGTGCGAAAATTTCAAAAAGTTTATACTATGTACTATTAGGGCTAGGTGAAGTTCAAGATATATAGATACATTTAAATGTCAAAACATGAATAACCTAAACCAAGCAACAGTGTTTAAGCTGGTCTATTACAGGAAGAGGCAAAAAAAAAAAAAAAATACAGAAATAGACTGGTCTGGCTACTCACTCGATAGAAACCATGACATGACCAACATCTTTTGACAGCATTTTGTGTTTAGTGGGGTGATCAATTCAAAAATTGGAAAAAAAGGGTAATCATTGAAAGAGTCACACTTCCATCACTTTTTGCTTAATCAGAGATCACTTGAGAAATTTTTCAAATTTTTCAAAATTTTTCAAAAAGTAAGTGGGCACAAAATGAAGGATCAATTTAGCATAAATTTACATTGTAATTTGAACACTTCCCTGAAAATCTATCAAGGGGGCAATTTTTTTTCTTGAAAGTTTCTTGTAGGAGTTTTTTGAGATAAACGTTTAAAATTTCAGCCCACTAGTTCCATTTGTGCCACCTCCACGCGTGATGCATACATATGCAGCCAGCCAGCCGGACCTACTTGAAAACTGAAGAAACCTACGTTCACAGTTTTGATGACAGCGTTGGTTGACGGTTTCTACCAATTATGCGCTAAATATGGAAGACCTAGATTTTTATCCATGAAAACCCATTTTTAGGATTAAGTTGAAATTTGCCCCCGAAATTCGCGAAAATTTCAAGTTTGAGCTGCAAGGAATGGAAAAAAACAAAACAAAAAACCCCAAAAAAACATCCCAAACATAAATGACCTTAATTAGATTTCAATTAATTAATCAACGTCAATTACTTGGAGCAATTAACCAATGGGATGATTGTTTAATTGTTAGACTATTATCCAAGCATTTTAAGTTCCCGTCTCTCTCTCTACCAGCTGTAGGCCAACCCAGTGAATTCAATTAAGCATTTGGAAGTGCATAATTACATCAGACAGAAAATATTGTTTTAGCTAAACAATAAAATTGCCATTTCTGAAAAAAAAAAAGACTCGATTCTCTTTGACTTTCCCTCGAGACTTTGATGAAAACAGAAGCTTCTTTGTTTGAATTCCCGCTGATTAAAAGCAGTGAAAGGTATTGATTATGGCCAAGAAGAGAAACAGTTCTACTTAGTCATTCGATAGAAACCGTCAGGTGAACAACGTCTTTTGGCAGCATACCGTGTTTGGGGTGATCAATTAAAAAATCGGAAAAAAATAGGTGATCGATGGAAGAGTCACTTCGCTCACTGTTGATCGGGCTGTAATCTCTAAAAGAGTCGGAATTTTTTTTAAAAAATGATATGAATGCTGCCAGATACAAACTCAGGGATCAATTTAGCATAAATTTATATTATGACCCCTCCCCGCCTCTTAGATCCTATTTTGGGATAGGAATTTTCAAAACTAACAAACACATTCTAGACTTGATAAGGTGTAAATGTTTAAATTTTCAGCCCTCTAGCACCAATGGAGTAGACTGTATGCAATACATAACCTGACTGCTAGTCAGCTAGCCATCCAACCAGCCAGCCAACTTGAAAACTGTAGCAACCTATTGTGACAGTTTTGATGACAGTTTCTAAAAAGTCCTGGGAAGAAAGTGGTTGAAATAGTGTGAGAGAGAGAGGGAGAGAGAGAGACAGAGACAGAGAGAGAGACAGAGGCAATTAGTTGTTTGTCAGGACCGTTAGTTCCGAGATATCTAATTTTTTTTTTTTTTTTTGTATTCAAACCATTAAATCCATCAACTTGTTTTATATTTTCAGTAATTAGGTGCTCAAGAACCTGCACGACCATTTTCATTCTAATCAGTTCAGCAGTTGCTTGCTGACATTTACGTATTTATTTACATATGAAAACGTAAACAAACAATCAGATTGACTGCAATTCATTATATTTCAATTCCTTGGGGTTTTTTTCAGCATTTTAGGAAAATTTTTGCTAGAACGCTCGAGATTTAATAGATTTCCTCCATTGTCAGCAAAAACTTATTGTGCTCAGAAGTAAACAAACCATCGGATTGGCAATTTTACACACAATTTTAAAGGTAGAGTCTCTGCACAAGCCTACTTACAAAATTTCATTGAGATATATTAAGGAATTACAAAGTTATCCAATTGAGAAAAGGAAACAACAGCGATGGCGACAATGAAGATAGGCGCCCATAGTGAATGATAGTCCCTGGGGACAGCAAGCCTAAAAGTCAGACCATAGAGGCGCTAGTTCTTTTCTTTGTGTGAAGATCTAGCACAGGAAGTTTTGATAACTTCTATTTCAAGTTTACACCTAAAATTGAGTCAAAACATCATCTTAAAGCACTCAGAAGCGTCTAGATTCTGTGGATGTTTATCTAGAACCTAAGAAATATTTATATAAAAGCTATAATTACATTTTTGTTTATTTGTTGGTGTCTGTCATGCTAAAGCACAAAGAGAGAGAAGTTGGATAAAGCAACAGTGTCTGCATTTTTGCAACTACTCCAGTACTACTGCGAGCTGCTGCTGATTGCTCAGTAGTAGCAAGGAAAACAATTCCATTAGATATAAGCATCTCTGATTTTTTCATGTGTAAAGCTGATGCTTTCTTATTATGAAAAAAATGTCTTTTATCCAATTTTATTGCCGCATTCAATATCAAAAAACAGAAAATTGACTTCAAAATGAGTTTCATTCAAAGTAAACGTTATTAGTTTTGTTTTCAATGAATACATTTATACTGAATTATAAATTTGTATAATTTATTCATGCGTAAATAATCTGGTCACTTTTTTCATGGGTACTATGCTAGTTTTGACATCGAACTCAACAAAAAGAATGATTATGTACCAAGTTCTGTGCATACTACACATACATATATGATTTGAGTCAAAAGTCATTCCACAATTATAGTTTTCGGTAGGTCAGTCAGATATTTTCCTTTCTGAATTATGTGATCGACATCGAACTCAACAAAAAGAATGATTTTGTACCAAGTTCTGTGCTTACTACACATACATATATGATCTGAGTCAAAAGTCATTCCACATTTATAGTTTTGGGTAGGTCAGTCTGATATTTCACTTTCTGCATTATGTGAGTAGCTTTGGCGGTATTTGAGGCTCAATTTGAACTAATGCCTTGAAATTGCCAGTGTCTCAATACTTATATTCGCTTTTATAACTACTAAGTACAGGTCTGTGAAAAGTGAACATTTTTGGTACACTTTGATACAAGCCGAGTCCAAAGCTCAATGAAAAGAGCTTCCTCACAGTCGACTCAGATCACTTGGGCCTCTTCTCGACAAACTTGAAATCATTTTTTCTGCATCTTTAATTGAATGATTCTTGAACAAGTACAAGTGCTTCTCTTTTGATTCTTCCTACAATCTGTTGAGGGTGCTTCAATCTCAAGATGATTGGCATGGTGTGTGACTTTTGACTCACTCAAAGGGTGTGGCGTGCCACACTGGCGTGGCAAGTGTGGCATGAAGATTCAAGGACGATGAAAGAAGCATTTTTTTTTTCCGAATCGTGTAGGAACTCATATAAGTTTCCAGGTTTGGTGCTGTCTCTGTTCATGTTAAGTACAGTATCTTATTATCCCATTTATTTGTAAAATTTATATTTACTGTATTCTTTCATGTACAATACAAGAAATCTTATACGAAACTGGTAGGTAGCTTTATACTGTGTAATTTTTTCATTTCAAAAGTGAAGCTCTCAGGAGTTTTAGAAACCATTGCTCTAATTATATAAACAAACTGCATAGCACAGAGATAAATCTTAATGTTACTGTCCAAGCATGGACAACCTTTTTAATCTAGCCAGTCACATAATACATATTCCGTCTTAATTCGGGCCACACATTCACTTTACAGATGTTGATTGTATAACAGGAAGTGTACTTCGAGTCCTCTTTTAGACAAACATGTGAATAAAAATTATTATATCATTGATTCGCTAAGCCAACAATTTTACAATGTAAATTATAGAATTGTCTCTCAGAGAAAAATTACATAAGATTCCGAATAAATGCCTAGATTGGCCTTTGACTCCCCAAAATGCTGCTGTGGGCTTAATCTGGACCGCGGACTTATGATTGCTCGTATGTGGTATACACTGTCTCTTGCTAATAAACGAAACAATTATCCATCTGATCCCTAATAAGAAAGGTTGAGGTCCTTCTACAGGAAATAAGCTCTTAGTATATAGGAGTGTTTACATAGTAATTAATATGATGTGTGACTTTTGACTCATTCTCCATAACAAGTGGCCAAACGTTTTTGAAGTGAGAGCCACACATAATGAACTGCAGATATTTAAGAGTCACAAGACGTAAACAAAATTTACAAGCACATTTCAGTTGTTATATATACATCTTGTTACAAAACATTCATATTATCATATCTGCGTGTAGTAAGCTTTGTGGTGAGATGTCTGTGAGGACTTGAAGGATATCTGCTTCCAGGATTTGGGAGTTCGCTTATACAGCCAATATAATAAGATGTCAGATGATCCATAAACATTGAACTTACGTTTCAATCCTTTGAGGTAGCAGTTCATAAATAATTATCAAGCCTATTCTTTTCTTCTTCTCATTTTACATTAATTGTAATGAGATGACATATTTGTATGAGCTGCTCATCAAGTGTTGAAGAGTGGTATATAGGGGCCTAGCTGTAGATTCAGAGGCCTGATAGCTTGGCTCCTTGAAGAGCATCCCCCTACAACATTCAGTGCAGAGGTTCCCTCAGGGGTCAACAAAGGTATTATTTGGCATCCATGGACAGACCTTTCTTAAGCATTGGGTCTGTGAACTTGAATATGCAGTCCTTTCAAAATTAGTGCTATAGCTTAGAGATTTGAGAGCCTGGGGTTTCCTCCAACATTTAGTGAGATGTATAATCATATAGTGTTAATTGAAATGTACTGGAGGCCCCCTTTAATCAGAAGGGGGAATAGTCCCCTACCCTAAATCAGCTTTACCCTTTACAGCATACAATTTAGTGAGAGTGCTTCATTTTCAAGATGATTAGTATGGTACATAACTTCTGACCCTCTCTATATAATATTGAGTTCAAGTCCAGGTTAATGAGATTTGTCAGTCTCCATGCAAACAGAGCAAAAATGGATTGTAATATTTTTTCTGCGGGGCATAATTTATTATGCACAATGGAATCAAAATATTTTAGATACAGAAAAGCTTTATCAAATCACTGTAACACTGCAAATAGTCCATCCAACCAAACAGGGTAAGTACCTGTTTGTCTCCAGGCACTCCTGGTCATATTTTGGGGGCTTACAACCTGGAAACATTTTTATATATCTCTGAATTTTTGAGATGAGGTATTATTATTGTTTCTATTAATATCCAGAGCTTCCTCATAGCATAGTGGTTACAGAATCAGACAAATTTACTGCAAGTAATCTGATGGTTCTAGGTTCAATCCCAGTGTGAGATAATAATACTACTAATGCTAATAGGGGAGTATGGTCAATATACCCCTGTTAAATAAAGGGTTCAGTTTGTTACTTCCCAACACCTACCAGATGATACCTGATGATGGCCATTGAGTACAATGGCTGAAATGTTGTATGAAAAACAACCAAGATGAGGATGGTCCCAATAATAATAGAAATAATGATATTTTTATATTTCTTTGAAAAAGTGCCTTATGGGGTCTGCATGGTCATCTTGGATCAATGAGGCTCAAATGTTGTGCTGGTATTTTGAAGGTAATCTTTGATAAAATATGTTATTTTTAGATGATTTTGGACAATTTTCAGATAATAAGTTCTGGTGTGTGTGCTAGCTATGATAATCCATTTAAGCACAGTGCAGATATCAATTATTTTTTTAGTCAACAGGGCTCTAAGTAGATTAATCATTTTCATATGATTAAGCATACAAAAAGTACTCAAAGAATTTATTATCTCATACTGTGCTAAATATTTGGGAGAGGAATATATGTATATATATATATATATATATATATATATATATATATATATATATATATGTATGTATGTATGTATATATATATGTATATATATATATATGTATATATATATATATATGTATACATATATGTGTATATATATATATATATATATATATGTATATGAATATATATATACATGTGTATATATATTTATATGTATATATATATGTATATATATATATATGTGTGTATATGTAAAAAAAATATATATATATATGTATATATATATGTATATATATATATGTATATATATATATGTATATATATATATGTGCATATATATATATATGTATGTATATGAATATATATATATATGTGTATATATATATATATATATATATATGTATATATATGTGTATATATATATATATATGTGTATATGTAAAAAAAAAAAATATATATATATATATATATATATATATATATATATATATATATATATATATATATATATATATATTATAGATATGAAAGTTTTTACTATATATCAATGTTTGATTTAACAATATCTGAAACTGATTTTATCTATGATATTATTACAGGCAAATTTCTTCTGATAATCTTCCAATAATCATTTGATGTTCAAACACTCCCTGGAGTTAATTGAGCATTTGAAGAAACATGTGTCATCAAGAGGTGTGTCTAGGGCACACCAAATTAAACACATCAATCCAAATGTTATTTTGTTTTTTCAAGTGATTCAGTTTTTGATAGATTAGCTCTGAGAAGAAAAATGTAGAACTTTGGGGGTGTAAAAAATAAGTGAAAAAGTGAAAAAAAAAGTGCCCTATTTATCGAAGAAAAAAATTCAATTTCAATTTTTTTTACTATGAATGAGATGTGAAATATGGATACATATATATATATATATATATATATATATATATATATATATATATATATATGTGTGTGTGTGTGTGTGTGTGTGTCAGTACACATGAGTAACTAAACCCAACAGCAGTTCTTAAACTGTTCTGTTGTGGGAAATGGTGATTAATATTTGTTTAAAAGCAACACGATATTCTTCGTCTACTTTCATTTTGTTCAAGAAAATATCTCTCTTGGCCTGAACCCATTAAGAACTGAACCCATGATTGATAATGACATGCTAAAGAAATCAAGCGAAGAATCTCCCTAGGATGGCAAGCCTTTGGCAGAGCAAGCTCAACCTTCAAAAACAAGATGAACCCAATAATCCTGAGAAGATGGGTATACAACCAATGCATTCTCCCGAGAGCCACTTATGAAACTTGGAACCTAACCAAGAGATAGACTCGCAAACTGAGAAGCATGCAATGTGCGCATTAGAGAATCTTGCTGAACCTCTCGGGGAGGGATTGCAAGACAGCACAGTATATCAGGAAGAAAACGTGCCCAAGACATCGTAGAATCTACAAGAAAACTTAAATGGCAATTGGCAGGTCCTGTTGCAAGAATAAAAGACAACCGATGGACATCATAACTCACAACATGGATCCCCAGAGATCACATGCGAAACCGAGGCCGACAGAGTATAAGATGGCGAGATGAACAAGACAAATTTAGAAAATACTGGCTCTGCGACGCCCATAATAGAGAACTGTGGCAAATCCTGAGGAAGGTCTATGTTCAACAACAGATGTTAAAAGACTACTGATGATGATGATGATGATGATGATGATGGTGGTGGTGGTGGTGGTGGTGGTGGTGGTGATGATGATGATGTACAATTCTAAAAGAAGGTATTCCCCAGCAGAAATGAAATCTCTTCTGTTACTTTACACTGAGAAGTGAATCATTATTAATTTTCATTTGTTTTGACCTTTGTACTAACTTTCAGTGGCTTTTTAATCACAAATTTGAATCAGATGGAAATCTCACAGCAACGATTAAATAGTGTAATCAGAAAATAAAAAGCAAGCCCACAGTGAAAATCAAACTCACACCTCCCAGCCAGAGGGAGTCTAGTATATGCCGAGCAAAGAAGGATAAGTCGGCCACTTGGCTGGTTGGTCAGGTGGGCCATTTGCGGGGTTACAGTAACTCAATTGAGTGATTATAGCAAAAACGAGCCATCACAAGATTTCTGAAACAGCATTCATTTTGAAATATAAACGCATTCGAAGGGGAGGAGAAATGAAAAAAAGAAGGAAATAGTATGAATGAATGTTTCATTTATTTCACAAATCTCTTTGAAGTCTTATTCAATGGTAAACAGCTAGGTTCTCATGTATGCCTTGGTATTCAGTCTGTTAAAATGATTACCTTTTTTATAGTGCAGAAAATCCCTGGTTCCCATAAATACATAGGTGGAAACGGAGAAAGTACCTTAATAGTCTTTTTTTTTTTTAATCATTTTTTTGATAATTGATTACTTTTTCACGTAATCTTTTTCAAATGAGTCTCATTTCACAGACCTTTCATATGGGTCTAGAGGGACCCTGTAGTGTTCTGTGGACCACATTAAGGGAACTGCCGTTTCAAAGAGATTGCGGGAGAATCACAAAAAAATACTTTTTTTTTGCAACATATTGCCATTTCTTCTGCAAATATCGAATCACCATAGCCCCACCATGATTAGCCCACTCAACCAACCAGCTGAGTGGGCTACAGATTCTTCTCTCTTTCCTCGGCTGTGTCCGTGCGTCCCCGGGGCGCTCCTGGTCATATATCTAGGGCTACAACCCTTCGGATGAATACTCCACTAATTGAGCACCATCTAAATCATTTTGTTTTTTTTCTTTTCCAAAAACTGCTTTTTTTATGGTCATTTTCAACCAACAATGCCTAAATATTGTACTGTTATTATTTTAAAGATAATTTTTGAAAAAAGATCTATTTCTTTAGATAATTTTATATGAAAGTATTTCTTTTGATAGTTTTTAGATAATCTTTAAGATAATTATTTGTGGTACAAGCACGGCCTGGGGTGAAGTATGGATATCTTTTTTAGAACTAGAAGACTGAATACAGAAAAACTTCCCTTGACTAATTTTGAAATCCAATACTCAAAATAAACTTGTTTATTTTAGCCTATATTTATCTTCAAAGTTGAACATAAATATAATTGATACTGGAGTATCATGATGACTGTGGCAACACACTCTTCCCTCTACTCTATTTCCTCCTGATTTGGCCTTGAGCCATACTTATCTAAACAGTGAATATCAAGATGTTCAGAGTGCATAACCAAACCCTGGGGAATCAGAGCCCTACCCTCATAGCTTCTTAAATCAAGTAGGCTGTTGGGTAGGTAGTCAGATAAAGGGATTGCTGATTCAAAAACAGAGGTAATGGCTCCAGGAATGGCTGCTGACTGATAACAGCCAGGGATGGAGTTTCAAAAAAAAAAAGGCCAATAGTAGTAGTAGTAGTAGTAGTAGTAGTAGCAGTAGGAAATCTAGGTTTACTTAGGGAGAAGTTTGAATGGTATCTAATAAGAAGTGGTGATGGTGCTGATGGTGGCATCCCTGCAGCTTTTCTAGACCAGGGTTGGCCAAACCACAGACTGTGGTTGCCAAGTCGAAACCTGAATTTCAAGCCAAATAATACATGGAAAAAAAGCAACCGAATGCCAAAAAAGTCAGGGTCCAATTTTACATGATATATACATTATAAATTGATCAGCCGCATTACAGCCAATAAGTCGAATTCAGCTTGAAAAAGGCCAAGTTGGTAACACTACAGAGGTGACAAGAGGTAAGTGATGAGGCCAGGGTTGCCAATTTAGCTCTTTTGGTACTACCTTAGCTTCTTTTTAGCTCCTCTTTTTTTTATCAAATCTTTTCTTAGCATATTTCCTTTCTTTGTAGGGCCAGGTATTTTTCAACAGCATTTAATGAGTAGATTTTGGGAAACTGCTATCAATGACATTAAGTTTATATCACCTTAACAAGATAAAAATGTCAAAAAAAAGTCATCGAAGGGGAAAAAAAGGTATGAAAAGCCAAAAATTCCAAGCTGATATTGTTGAACCAAATAATCTGCATAGAAGTCAAATTTGCAAAATTTGGCAAGAAAAGGCTGTAAGAAAGGACTGTAATCCTTTAATACTTGGCTCAAGAAAAAATATTGGCTGAGCTCCTTTTCTAATTACAGTTAACATGGGAAGTTAATAAGAAAAAACATTTCAAGCTTTATAATTATTCACCAGATATGAACTATGACTCTCCTAGATAGATATGTAAGTTCAATGATTATAGTTAGAAAAAAATATCCAAGAAATCAAATTCTGAATTTAATGCTAAATGAGATATTATTCTTTTGTGCTGAGGAATATATGTACATTGTAATTACTGGAACTAATACAAAATAATATTGAACAAATACATACTTTAATTAATATCATTAAGTACAAGTATTTATCAAAATTTGTATAAAAACCTTTATAACTTAGTGTGTAAGAAATGATGAAAACCTGTGTAAATTATGTTCATGTTTTGTGTCTCACAAACATCTGAAATTCATCGTACATAGCTCTTCCATGAAGCCAGTTTGGCCACTCTCACTCTTGACTGTGGATCCATGCTTCAGAAGTCATGCTTTCAGTCTCTCCAAGGGCACAGGCCTGGAAAGGTTGAATGGGAGACAGGCAATAGCCCCTGCAGCAAGTCTCCTCTTTCCTTGCACCCATGTCGTCCAAGGGAAGGACAAGTTCCCATAGAGCTTTGCACCAGTGTCATTGCAGGAGTCACCAGAAAGAGGCTGGAGACAATGACAGTTTGCATTAGAGACTCTAGTTTTGAATTCAGAGTTGTCCTTCTCCTAGACTGGGCTTGAGAGTTCAGTCTCCCCTGTGATTGTGCCAGTAGCTTGGGGGAGAAGAGATGAATACATGCCTTTCCCAATGGCATGACAGCCTAACAAAAGGAAAGAGAAGAGACTTTTCCTTTGACCACTCCCTTTTCTTTTTTTTTTAATTGATCACTCCCAACATGGTATACTGCCAAAAGAGCTTCATCACATGATGGTTTTCTTTATTGAGTGACGAATCTCTTCAATAACATCCTTTCTTAAAGCAAAGTGAATTCAAACAGCCTCTGCCGAATTCCGAACTTGATGCCCCAAATTCCTATTTCGATGCTGTTATAACTCTGTATCCTACTGGCTCATGACATATTGGATGGTGGAAAAGATTGAGTTTGAACTCGCGATCCCATGATCTTTGTCATTAACCGCTAGGCCACCTGGCACTTGAACTTGGTAAAAATATCAAGATGATCAGAGTGCATAACCAAGCACTAGGGAATCTGAGCCCTACCCTGACAACTTCTCAAATCAAGTAGGCTGCTGAGAAGGTAGAGATTGAAAAGTCGGGTCGGCCGGGGGGGGGGGGCGCTGAGGACTGCTGCTCCAAAAACAGAGGTAATGGCTCTAGGAATGGCTGCTGACTGATAACAGTTTGGGATGAGGTTTCCTCTCTCACCCCAACCCCCGCCTAAAAAAATAAAAATAAATAAAAAAAAAAAAGACTGATGGTAGTAACCCTGGAAATCTAGGTCTGCTGAGGGAGGGGAGAGAGTTTTGAATGGTGTCTTGAAAAAAAAAGAAAAATAAGGAAGGAAACTGGTGTGGGGGTCGGGAGAAACAAGATAGCTTCAAGTTTGGGAAGGTAGTATCAGAAAATACAGTGCTGAGCCAAAACACCCTCTCTATAGAATTTCCTCTTGAGAAATTATAAAGTATGAAAAAAAAAAAAAATGGAGATAACCTACAAAGCCAAGACTTTCTCTTCCGTTTCATTCTATGATCTGAATTAGCAATTCCGGCGCTACGTCTTCCATTCTATTTTGATAAATAAAGACATTTTTATTAAAGTGCAGAAATATCTGTGATGTATTTTGGCGATAGCCTGGAGGAAAAGGTATTTTCTTCAGCTTCAAACGATGTTGATGATGATGATGGGATTCAACAGAACTTGGAAGCCTCTGCAAAATACATTATAACAGTGTCCGGGGCGCCCAAGGAAACCAACCATGTTATAAGTGAGCCATGACCAATTTAGCTATTTTGGATCTAGATCTAGCTATTTTAGTAGCTAAGTTGAGCTATTTTATAGCTATTTTGATATTTTGTGGTTTACAGTTTATCATCATTGACCAAACTGTGCTATAGCTGGTGAGGAAGGGTGGGGCAGGCTTGTTGTTCATATCGACAGCTATGAATGAATTTATAAAATATGACCTCACTAATAATATTCCTCTTGGAAGAGAAAAATAACCTTAAAAGCTATAATATTCTCTTCATAGAATTTCCTTCAAAGAAATTAAAAGTAGGTATAGGAAAGCTTATGTAGGTAGTTGCAAAAGATAGGAGCAATGTGTATTTTGAGATATGAGGGTGGATCTTTCTTCACTTATCTTTATTTTCATGTGTACAGAGATCCATTAAGAGACTCTTTTTCACCTGCTCTTAATAACTTATAGATAAGCACATTCTTGATACCAGAGAGAATTTCTTTTTTTTTTTCTTCATTTTGCATCTGCCATTGAAGTTGGAAGATACATATTCACACATGTCTGCCTGTTTGTCCACACGATATCTCCAAAAGTTCTCAATGAATTTCAATAGAGATTTCCAGAAGGCTGGGCTGTGGGTTATGGAAGAAGCTATCAAATTTGGGAGCAGATCCAAGAATATTTTTCCGAATATGAAATAATTTTTTTTTTTTTTCATTTTTTGTCAAGCTTCTATGTTATTATGCAATGGATAGATAATCCGACCAAGTATAAATGAGTGAAATTATTTTGAAACTCTATTTGAAATGATCTCCCGGTGAATGTGTCATTTTGTCTAGACAGCATAAAAATGATAAACATTTAAAGAAAATGGGCTGCTGCAGGAATTGAACCCATGACCAATGCTTCTCATAGCATCACTCTCCCCATTGAGCTTAACAGACGAGCAATAAAGGTGACGGCCCAAATAACTGCTTTATTCCCAAATTCTCATTTTTGCGGAAGGATATCAATGAAAATTTACCATAAAGATATGCACAGACTTTTATCATTCGAATAAATAGATACGTTCATAAAAAAAACATATATTAGAAACCGTCAAACCAAAACTGTCACATAAACTGTCAGTATAGGTTTCTCCAGTTTCCAAGTTGGTCCAGCTGGCTGTCTATGTATGTATGTATGTATGTAAGGAGCTACAGAGCTGAAAAATTAAGTATTTTCTCCTTATTGTGCCTACAACATGGTGGTCTCAATTTTTTAAACATCTACCCCCTACCACCAATAGGTTTTCAATAGGGCATTAAATCTGCAATGTAAGTTAATACTAAATTGGTCCCTAGTTTGTGCTCAATCATTTTCTTGAAAATTAAACTATTTAGTGATTACTTCCCAGCAGAAGGCAAGAGAGGCAACTTATTTTTATCACCCCCTTCTTCTACTGTTTCAATTGATCATCCTCAACATGGCATGCTGCCAAATAACATTGATAGCACAATGGTTTCTATTGACTGACAAACCAGATCTGTTTGTAAAATTTTTCATTTCATGTAAGTAAGATACTATACAAAAGTCGCAGTAAATAGAAGTTGGGCTGAGGTTCCCAGCTAACAAATTGACGTTAATGCGACGTTTCTGAAATGTTATAAAGGCTTCTTATAAGGTTGCACAACGTTGTATACAATGTTGCCAAAATGTTGCTTCGTAATATTATGCTAATGTTCTTTTGGAGAATCTTAACAACATCCCTTGCAACATTGCTGACAATGTTCCTCCAAAATTTCAGGAAGATATTTGAAAAACATGCATTATCTAGCACCACTCAATAGAAAAAAAATGTTTAAAGAAATTCAAATCATCTTTATACATAGAGTTGAGAGAAAAAAAAGACTTTGATGTTTTCCCCAGCATGAGCGGGATTTTCATCTACCGTACAAAAATATTCCGCGTTCACTGGGGACCTTGCAGCTGCCAGTCTTGTCTAGTCTTATTTATACTTCAGAGTCACTCATCAAGAAACTTAATTATTTCTACATAGCTCCATACACAAAATCAGGGGGAGTTTTTTTGTTTTTTTTCAAGCTTCGTTCAATATGTGTGGGGCCTTCTCTTTTTAATTTATTGTCACGAGTTGTTCTCTAACAATTTCGATTAAATTTCTCTGCAGAAATAGTTATATTCCCAAGAGTTTTTGAAAACCAAAACTGTCAACAAAACTATCAACAAAATGTATGTGTACGTCTCATGTACAGGTCGCACCAATTAAGATGGGGGGCTAAAATTTTAAACATTTACCCTTTATTACGTCTTGGAAAAAAGTTTGCTTTTTTTGTTTTTAGTAAATTCCCTCTAAAAATACGTCTTTAGTGTAAGGTTTAATTTTCAATGAGAGTTTATGCTAAATTGGTTCCTTAGTTAGTCCCCGGCAGAATTCACATATTTTGGGGGGAAAATTCAGACTATTTCAGCACTTACTGCCCAACAAAAGGAAAGAGAAGAGGTTTTTTCATTAATCACTCCTTTTTTTCCCCATTTTCCAATTGCTCACCATGGCATGCTGTCAAAAGATCTTGGTCACATGACTGTTTTTATTGAGTGACAAATCTCATCGATAATTTCCTTTCTTAGCAAGAACGATTCTGATTAAATTCCCCTGAAGAAATTCTCGTATATATATTTCTGAGAGTTTTTTGAAAACTTTCTTTTTCTCTTTTGTGGAGAATCAGAATATTTCAAGATGAAAGGAAATTTTTACCAATTTTTTTTTTCTGTATTTATCAAATGCAAATTGTTTGTGGAACAAGTCATTGAATATTGTGTAAGAACGAGCATATGCTCGTCAAAAATGACAGAGTTATTTCTGTATGGATTGGTACTAAGAAACCTTGTGCTAATTTAATAAGTGATTTATTTTTGATAATTCGAGTGTTATTGTTTCAAGGTTTTCTTCATGTCTCAGCTCAACTCAGGCTTTTTCAAAGGGTGTTCTGACTTGAAGGCTCAAGACAAAATGTTGTTTAAGAAAAAACATCTCTGATATTGTGCAGTATTGAAAAAAAGGTGTAGGAAGAAACTTATTCGATTGATAATGTAACTCATTTCATGCCGAAATATTGAATATTATTTTGTTTAAAAAGATAGGTAAAAAAGATTGCCAGATTCGGACTAATCCAAAATGCATATACATATTTACTGCTTTTTTCTCTTATTTTAGTTTCAAACGTCGAGCTCTTATGTGACGTAATCTTCATTGTTATGTCACAACAGCATATATCATATCAAATCACCCCTAAAATTATTCTTTATCGTTGTTAATCTCCTTGCACATAGACCAATCCATTAAAGTTTTAGGTTATAACATCAATCTGTCAAAATTGAGATACATCCACACAAACAATAATGCAATTAGATATGAATTTGCATACATACAATGGCGTTCCTAGGGTTGGTGTCATGCGAGGGCCCGCAACTCAGAATGTCACCACCCCCACTCCAGCGTTGTCAATTTGATATTTTTTTCCACACGAAGTCGACCCCAAAAATAACAAAATGTTTTCAAGAAAAAACTGTTAGCCCTTTTATGGCAATTTTCAATGATTGAAAATGGCTAGAATAATCTTAAATGGCTAGGAAATAGCAGTAAATGCTGAATTTTCGCGTTGCATAAACATCACAGTGTCACCCCCTCAAATGATGTCACCAGGGGCAGGCCCCCTCACTCACTCTGTCAGTACCCCAGTGCATGTATAGCTCTTATAAGGATAGATACATGGTGTTTTTGCGTGTGCGCGCCCCAAATCCCTGTGGTGTAATTTGAGCTGCATTTTGGGTGGCCAAAAAGTTAAAGTGGGGTGACCGACATCTGTCTCGTCTTTGTAAACTCCAAGGACCCTCTAGTCAGCTCATAAAAAAATAAACAAGATATATTTTTGTACATGGTTTGTATCCTTTTATAAGTCAGTGTTCCCAGTTCCGTGGGTTACAACATATGCGTCTTCTTGTCCATGACACTTCAGTTTTTTCACCACTGCATCTAACCACACATCCATCTCTTCAAGGAGCAGTCAAGGAAGAAAAGGTGGCTCTGCAGGTGCAGATCCGAGGGTGGGGTAATATTTTAAATCCAGTTAGCGGACATTTTAAATTGCAAAAATGTCTAGACATGTCAAAATTCACTAATACAGTCCTGATTTAACTTCTTGGAAACTGGGCATCGGGCAACTGTATACACTCCAAAAACTCATACCAAGGCTCCAAAAAGTAAATATATAATGTATTTATCATATATTTAGACATTAATGAAAATAAAAGCCACTGACTTTCGGTTATTTGAACAAATAAAAGCTGTGGACTTTCAGTGAGGTCTGTGTGGCGGAAGTAAGACAGACATAATACGCGACCATGCTAAACAATAATGGGTCTATTTCCTAATTAAAAGCTCAAATTGCCCATTAGTGGACGGTATTGCCCTAGGCTGGTGACCACTGACCTAGATAAAGATAGTTTATGAATAAAAACCTCAGATAATCCCTGGTAATTGTAAATTAGCCCTGAAAACAGAAATGTAATGTACCTATTTACAAATTACAGATGGAGTAAGAATTAAGTAAAAGAACTGCCCCACCGATCCCTCTGCTCAAAGTCCTGGATCCGCCCCTGCAATGCAACGCAGGCTCAGATTTAATGCGAGCATTTCTGTCACCTGAAGTGTGAACCTTGCTTGTTTCTGTCCAGAGAAAAAAACTACCTTGCCTCCTTGACATTCTCATTTCACTTAGTTATAAGTGTTCTTGACAAATATTAGATATGTCAGATATCATTACTGACATTATAATAATGAAGAAGAAAAACTGCAGCAGAGCTGAATATCCTTCACAACTGAGTTGTAGACTTTTCTAAAGTAGCTATCAAGTATCATTTGGCGAAATAAATGAGAAACTAAGCAAGCAACTCCCACTTTTGAGTGGGTATTGAAAAATAGTTTGAATGCTCTTTTTTTCATTAGCTACAGAATACTTTAGTTCGATATTTGAAAACTAGAAAGCATTCGTAGAGCTCTTATCTCTGCCATTGGCATATGCTAACTTCAAATTCAATGAAAACCAGTTCATACATCGCTACAATGCAGAGGAGGTAACTGTAACTGTAAATTTCGATATGCCAACATTTCTCAATCAAAAAACACTCCATGGATTCGCACTCAAATCTAATCAATTCTTCCTTAGCCCAAGGCCTCTGTCATTCCACTGGACATCACAGAAATGCATTGAGAACTTCTGGAGATATTGTGTGGACAAACAGACAGACTTGAATAAGTACATACCAATTCCAACTTTGTTGGTATAGGTAGAAAATACAAAAATGTTTTACTAATATTTTTGTATTATTCAAGTCTTTGATAATATTTTTTATGACTTAGTTAAAAATATTAAGAATATATTTCACTTTCATCTCCACTGGATCAAAGCTAAGTCAGCTCTGATTTTAATATAACAGAATTACCATTCTGAAGACCAGGCGTTGGGAAACATTTTGGTCCATCAGCACACATAAGACATTTTTCATCTTTATTCAGACAACGCTTTCACTTCAAAAATGTCCAATTCGCGTATGTGATATTTCAAACTCATACAAAAATTCAAAATATCCTTTACAGTTATTATATTATCGATTAGTGAAACCCAAGCAATAGTAATTTCACAATATCAATTATGACATTTACATCCTGAGAAAAAGATGTAAGATTCTAAATACATTGGTTGCAGGCCCAACCAAAAAATGTTGCCACAGGCCTATGGTTGCATATACGGGCTATAAATGAAAATCAGAGCAATGAATATCTCAGCACATGACACTGAGAATGACCTATGACCTTATGCTCAACTGCCAAAACAAAATTACTTCCCATGTCCTGTGACCCATCAGGTGATGATTTTGTCTCCATTTCTCAAACTATTGAGAGCAAATCATCGTTTGTAGTGAGCGTGGGTTTTTTTAATGGAATCGGGATGCCGGCCCGATGCACAAAATGGGCTGCCTTTCAGGGCTAAGGGACTTCAACTTCCCGGCTACTTAACCGAAGCTGAGAAGAGGTTGAGTGGATTCGTGCCTTTCCCATGGACATTAGTGCAAACTGTCCTAGCCAGAGTTTCAACTTGATTGACAAGTTGGCCATGTGTACCTCCCTCAACGATAACTAAGCTTGTCATAATCCTTGTGATTATATCATCATCCAAGTTGAATGGAATTTCTCTTAACCCTTTGGTACCCAAATCCAAATTCCCTGTTTTTACCATTACCTATTCAAACAAATTTTACTTAGGGAGGGTTTAAGTACACCCATCATCATCATCCTCATCATCATCACCACCACCACCACCACCACCATCATCATCATCATCATCATAAGTCTTTGAAAGTCCCTTGTTGGACATAGACCTTCCCCAGGATTCACCATAATTCTCTATCATGGCCATCGTAGAGCCAGCATTTCCTGAAACTGTCTAGTTCATCTCTCCATCTTGTGTTCTGTTGGCCTCGGTTTCTTATGTGATCTCTAGGGATCCATGTTGTGAGACGTGATGTCCATCGGTTAAAGATTAATAAATAAGCTATACAACTGCACAGTTTTTGATTCTACCTATTCATATTTATTCAAGTATTGATAATACCTGTTAATTGCAATATGCATAATGTGCAATACTACTAAATATATACTTACCAGTGAAAAGAAAAAAATCACATTTTATAACATTTTGGATGGGAAAAACCTCTATAAACAAAATACAGCTTATCATTCAATGAACATGCACAAAAAATTTCAGCTAAATATCTTTGATTCCCAAGAACTTATTTATCACTCCAAGAGTATTGCTATAAGGCAATATTACTCTACAGCTTCTATACATACACAATACTAATTAAAGACAGCCAATCAAAAGGAAGGATTATTTTTACCCGATTCTGATTGGCTATGGTAAAACAAGTATTACATGACGATTTTCTCTTTTATTCTGAATGCATTATTTTATTGTCACAATATCCAACCAATATACCATCGTATCCACAGGAACAATTTCTGAAGGATCCAGCACGTATGAGATAAATAGAATAACAGACAATTTTTTAAAGACTGAAAATCAAATTCACTTTTATTCAATAAAATACAATACAGAGTCAGATTAGATGAAGCCGAAGACCTTAGATTTTGGTCTTTTGACGATGTCCATGCGTATTACTTGAGATATACTTTCTGGGCACAGTTGATATTAGTGACACACTGGCATGGGTAGGATCTTCTGCCAGTCTAATGCTAGACAAGTCTGTTCTTGAAAGTTTGGGGTGTTCTGGCTTCTACCTCTGAAGCCAGGAGACAGCTCCATCGGTTTACCAATTGACACGCAAAGATTTGCTGTCAATCATCATCAGTCTTTTAACATCAGTCGTTGGATATAAACCTTCCCCAGGATTTGCCACACTTCTCTATCATGGGCGTCGCGAAGCCAGTACTTCCTGAACTTGTCTAGTTTGTCTCTCCATCTAAAATTCTGCTGGCCTCGGTTGTGATCTCGGGGGATCCATGTTGTGAGTCGAGATGTCCATCGATTATCTGTTGTTCTTGCAACATGGCCAGCCCACCACCATTTGAGATTTTTTATGGATTCTATGATGTCCCTGACTCTTGTCTTGTACTGTGCTGTCTTGTGGTCTCTCCATGTGAGGCCCAGCATAATTCTTTCATGTACACGTTGCATGGTTCTCAATTTACGGGTCTGTCTCTTGGTTAAGTTCCATGCTTCAGCTCCATAAGTGACTACTGGGAGGATGCATTGGTTATACACCCTTCTCTTTAGGATTAATGGGATCTTCTTATTTTTGAAGGTTGAGCTAGCTCTGCCAAAGTCACTAGGATGGCAAGCCTTTGGCAGAGCTAGCTCAACCTTCAAAAATAAGAAGATCCCATTAATCCTAAAGAGAAGGGTGTATGCTGTCTATAACTTATAATAAATCTGAGTTTCTTCATTTTAAATACACGCTTTTGCTCTCCAAAACTGGGAGACTTTATTATATAAGTTCTGATAGGACTTATAGGTCTTTATTATGTCTCTTCTGTATCTTGAGTTTTGTCCATATGAGCTGTGAGAAAAATCACTTGTTAGATTACCTTGCTTTTCAAACTAGAACACACATTGGATTCAAGGTATTATGAATTCATTTGTTGCTGAGAACGTTAACTATTGAGCTGGGGCTGTAAATTTTTGTTGAATCTCAGCGTGTGACCTATAATCTTTATTATCATCTGTACTCATTGAGTTTTCACACCAGCATTGATCGGTGGCTTTCAACAGAGATCAAGAGACAGAAAGTCTCCTCAAGTGCGCTGTTGACTGCATAGTATCAGCTCTTCAGCAGATTCCTATCTCCCCCAACTTCTTTGATAGGTTCTTCAGAACTGTTCCCAGGGCTCTGATCACAATTGCCATCATCACAGTCTTCATGATCCACAACTTTTTTCAGCTTCCTGGTAAGATTCAGACACCTTTTACTTTCTATCAGCCACATACAGTCTTCCAGAACAATGAAATCAGCTATGTGACTTGTTCTCTCTTTATTCATGATCTGGTCTCTTTATCTGGATTGGGTGATCCCAAACGACTTTATGCATTTCATTTTCTATGACAAATTCTTATTTTATATACATACCATTGGTCTGAGAGATCGAAATTCAATTGCTTGCACAGTTCCTGGTGAATCACCCTGCACACCCCATCATGCCTGTTCTTGTCCCTATTTGAGGCTAACGTGCCGTCCTCGCTTACTGTGTGGTTGATTGTCTCGTCTCTACCTCTGCCTGGTTTACAATCACTGTTCTCTCGTTCCTTGCCTATCTTGGCCTTTATATGGTTGGTTCTTATGGCGTCATCATTATCATTATTGTATCATCATCATCAGCGTCCTATCTGGTTTACAAATATGGAGCTGATGAAAATATCTTTTACTTCAGGCTAAAACAAAATGCATTTTGTGATTTTCCAGAGAGATACAGATATTGAATTTCCTTTCTGCCAGAACTTATACATATAGGATTTTCTTTTTCTTGCCTATTGAGTAGAATCAAATAGCATTTGATATACTGAAAAATTACTGCTTTTGCTTTCAATTTAGATTCCACGATAAGCACATTATGTCAATATTGCAATTTTCGAATCCTTATTAGTTTTTGTTTTCTTCTCTCTTTTTACCATTGAGAAGCGCTGTCAAAGAGATTCGTGATCAAATGAACTGCAAAATAGTTACTTCAGGAATAAAGAAATAAAATACAGCTGCCAAAGAAGTTTGAAAAGGCATATGTAATGTCTGTCTGACCATCTGACTGCCAACAGTTCTCGATGAATTTCAACGAAACTTTGAGGGAAGATGGCCCAAGGGCTACATGACAATTGATTCAATTTTAGGGTGGATCCAGATATTTGTTTTGGATATTCTCATTCTTTCGCAGCAGTAGAGTTAAAAATGAAACAGTTGATAAAAAGGCCGGATTTATACTTCAAGCGAAGAAACTCAATATTTGTACATTTAAAGGTCTCTCCCTTGTTTTCTAACCTTTTATTTTCATTCGGATTTTAGTCTAAGATGTTGGCAGAAGTATGTGCTCTCTGAGTGCCTTTTAATTTCCAATAGAAATGATTAATGTCCGATGCATAAAAGAAAAGCATCCTTATAATTATTTGAGAAATCTATGTGTGTGTTTGTGTGTATATATATATATATATATATATATATATATATATATATATATATATATATATATATATATATACGAACCGAGATAACTTAACAACTGGCCGTTGCATAAAGTTGATATTTGCCAGATACGTTGGTCCATGCCCCAGACATTGTAGTGTCTAGTTTGAAGTCATTTGGGTCCGTGGTTCTTGACATATGCTCGATTTGCAATAAAAAAAAGTCTGTACTGAAATAAACACATATTTTGTGACTATAAAAAGTGACGTTTTTATGACACTGTGTATGTCTCTAATCTTCTCCATGTTTTGTGGTTTTAGGATAGAATTGAAAGAAAGAAAGAAATTGAGAGAGAGAGAGTATGAGAAAGAGAGTGAGAGCATTAGATTTTTTCCTGGCGATTGAATTGAATTATGATTAGATGATGTAACAGCCTTTTTTTTTAAATTCTATTCTGATCGTTATCACGATTAGTAATGGTATTTCTCTTTAGATTGCTGCTATTAACAACATCATAAAGAAAGAAGAATATCTCTGAATTTTTGGATACATAGTGTAGTGGTTACAGAATCTGACAAAATTACTCCAATTAATCTGATGATTCTAGGTTCAATCCCAGTGTGAGACAATAATAATACTACTAATGCTAAGAGGGGAGTGTGGTCAATATACCCCCGTCAATTAAATAAAGGGTTCGGTTCGTTACTTCACCACACCTACCAGATGATACCTGATGAAGGCCGTAGAGTACAACGGCCAAAACGTTGTATGAAAAACAACCCAGATGAGGATGGTCCGAATAATAATAGAAATGAAAGAAGAATGTTTCATTATTTCAAGTTTGAACTTCCTGAAGATTTTCGTGAAACCAGATGCACCTTTCGTACAGCCGAGCCCTGATTTTCAATCATTTTTCATTGAATTCACAATTTTAGTATTAAGATCTGTAGTTGTTGATTTCCTACCAAAATACATAGCAAAGTAGAAAGCACACACAGAGTGCATACATTCTTTGGACATCACTGTACACCTGTACACTTATTAGAAGCTGAATGAAAATCAACTCATACATAGGCACGGTGCTGGTGACATTTTTTGAAATGTTGGGTATATTCTGGAAAAACATGAGTGAATTCGTAAAAAGAAAAAAAAATCTTACTCAATCAAAAAGATTCCTGGATTCGCCATCCCCATTCCTCGAAATTCATTGAGAATCAACGGGGATATTGTATGCAAACATGAGTGAATTCATAAGAAAAAAAATCTCTCTCAATCAAAGGTATTCCTGGATTTGCTGTCAAAGTCTACTAAATGTACTTGAAATTCTTTGAGAACTTTTGGGGATATTGTGGACAAACATAAGTGAATTCATAAAATCATTCCCAATCAAGAAAGAATCCCTGGATACTTCTAAAATCTAGTCCATTCTACTTTACTTCATGGCCTGCCCTTCCAGAGAATTTCACTGAAATTCATTGTAAAACATTTGAAGAT
Organism: Thysanoteuthis rhombus; assembly: GCA_963457665.1. Classification (NCBI taxonomy): domain Eukaryota; kingdom Metazoa; phylum Mollusca; class Cephalopoda; order Oegopsida; family Thysanoteuthidae; genus Thysanoteuthis; species Thysanoteuthis major. The sequence continues at coordinate 33,088,112 of OY735224.1, forward strand.
GGATTGACTGACAGACGGACAGATGCTTGTGAATACTTATACCCCTTCCAAATTCCTTGGCAGAGATAAGTTAGTTTCTCTAGAAATAGATTGCTATTAATTTAGCATTGGCACAAATTACTTACTGCTGAAATGTACTGTAAATGGTATAAGAGGAAATATCATGAATATCTGTTCCACACATAGGTGAATCACCAGAGCCAACACATGTACCAGAACTATTTATCTAAAAAAATTTAACCAAAATTATCTTATAGAAAAATAGATCTTTTGCCTAAAAATTATCTAAAAAAAATACCAGCACAAGATTTGAGCATGGTTTGTCCTAAAATGATCGTTGTTTGTCCTAAAATAATCAGTTTGTCCCAAAATGATCATTCTTTGTCCTAAAAATGATCACAGTTTTTCTTCAAAATGATCATTGTTTGTCCTAAAATGATATTTATTTGTTCCAAGATGATCATTGTTTATCCCAAAATGATGATTGTTTGTCCTAAAAATGATCACAGTTTTTCTTCAAAATGATCATTGTTTGTCTTAAGAATGATCATTGTTTGTCCTAAAATGATCGTTGTTCATCCTAAAATGATCATTGTTTGTCCTAAATTGAACATTGTTTGTCCTAAAGTGATCATTGTCCTGAAATGATCATTGTTTGTCCTAAAATGATCATTGTTTGTCCGAAATGATCATTGTTGGTTCCCAAATGATCATTGTTTTCATTGCTTTTGTCCCGAAAGGAGAAGGATTAGCAAAAATAAAAAGAAATTAGTCTTCAAATGGTTCCTGGTGGTGCATCCATACAAATTTTCAAGATGGTAACCCCCAAAATGTGACCAGAAGTGCCAGGAGTGCCCTGGAGACACTGACACACACATATGCATTCATAGACACAGACAAGCAAAGAGAGAAGAATCTGTAGCTCATTTGGCTAGTTGATCCAGCTGGTCACTTGTGGGGCTACAGTGATTCGATAATGAAATAGTTCTTGTTAGTCACCCTGTAAAAACTGTAACATGATCAATGTCTTTTGGCAGCATGCCTTGTTGGATTGATTAATTAAAAAATTTGAAGAAAGAATATATCAATGATCTAGATACGTCTCTCACCTTTTATTGGATGGTGATCATTAAGAAAGTCCAATTTTTTTAAGCGTGAATGATATCAGACACAAACAAGGGACCAATTTAGAGGAGAATACCTTGTAAATTACATTTTCCCCATAATATTCATTGATATGTAGCCTGCCAGGCAGAATCACTTGAAAACAAAGAAACCTTTGATGACAGTTTTGGTTGATAGTTTTTGTCATGAATTAGTTCTATAAGTAAAAAATTTTCCTACCAAAATAAACTATCAAACTTTCTACAAATTTATCAATTGTAATAAGTGTGAAAGAGATAGGAAAATCATTTTCCAACTATTACTACCCAGGCAGGAGTAACAATAAGATGTAGTTACATCCATTGCTAACCTTGACAGAAGCTAGTAGTATTCAAAACAGGTATAGAAATTCAAATTAGATATGAAAATAAGGATATTCTGTCAAACTCCAATCCAAGTCTGGAGTTGATTTTATTTTTCTAGTGTACAAAAGAACAAAAAAAACAAACATGAACAATCTTTGCCATATAGAGTAAAGATGAACATTTCTTGACCGCAATTTGAAATCACAACCAACTGATTGGTAGGCTGGTAGCTTACTGACTGAGCAAAATTGACGAGTCTTACAGATCTACAAAAATTTATATTACAAATTACATAACGGCCCATTTCATTTTGAATATATAAACTTATCCATACTAAAAAATATGTATATATTTTTATTTATTACATATTGCAAAAGTTGTAGTAATCATCTCCAGTCTAAATAACAACAGGAGTTGAGTTCAATCTTGCAGCTGCCAGGCTTGTTTGTTATTATTGAGTTTTTATTTGATGATGGTAAATTGTAGTCAGAAATTAATAATGATGTAAGGAAAAGCTCTTTAAAAGATATAAAATTAATGACCGTTATTAAATTCATAAGTGAATTACTTAGTATTTCGAGCACATGATTTATTGACGTAGGCGAGAAACATAATTTTGAAAGAGTTGCACCATGTTTGTTTCCGTTGATACTATAAACTGTCATTTGTAAAATATGGTTGACAATAGACTTTTAGATAAGAAAATCTCATTTGCAAAGAATAAAGGAAGAAAATAGTTTACAAAACACCAAATAAAAGCACTTTTGCTTACATAGGGAAAGGAAAAGGAGATTATCAATTATTTTTCCAACAAAAGGGAAAGAGAATTTGTACGTATTCATATAGCTTCCCCTTCCCAAGGGATGTAGATAATACTGAAGAGAAATGAAACATATTGTCTTAGAAAATATATCATCTTAGGCAATTTGTAGTTATAATTAGGAGAAGCACAGAGGGCTGTCATTTTTTATCTTTACTTGCCAGATTAGTGAAGCCTGTTATTGCACATTAATCAAAAAGAGGATTTGGAAACAAATATATCAGGATTCTTCCTTCCAGACATAAGCTTTGTTTATTTGCCTCTTTCAGTACTGTTGGAAGTGATGTATGTATTCATAAATGCTTGTCTCTCTGTCTCTTTGACCCAGTGATGGAAATAGGTTTTGGGGAAATAGTTACAGGTATACCTCGAACTTTCATGGAGATTCGTTGTCCTAGGTAGATGTAGTGGTCTACCTCTTCCAGTTCTGTGTCCTCGATTTTGATCTTAGTGTTTTTATCCCCGATGTGGTTGTTGCATATGATCTTCGTCTTGCTGAAGAGCTTGCTCAACAATCAAAAATAAGAAGATCCCATTAATCCTTAGAAGGGTGCATAACCAATGCATCCTCCCAATAGTCACTTATGGAGCCGAAACATGGAACCTAACCAAGAGACAGACCCTTAAATTGAGAACCATGCAACGTACACATGAAAGAATAATGCTGGGCCTCACATGGAGAGACCACAAGATAGCACGGTGCATCAGAGAAAAGACAAGAGTCAGAGACATCATAGAATCCATTAAAAACCTCAAATGGCGGTGGGCTGGCCATGTTGCAAGAATGGCGGACAACCGACGGACATCATGATTCACGACATGGATCCCCCGAGATCATATGCGCAACCGAGGCCGGCAGAATATTAGATGGAGAGACAAGCTGGACAAGTTCAGGAAGTACTGGCTCCACAACGCCCATGATAGAGAAGTGTGGCAAATCCTGGGGAAGGTCTATGTCCAACGACGGATATTAAAAGACTGATGATGATGATGATGATGATGATGATGCCTCAAACTTTACTAACTAATTTGTTCCTAATGATAAAGCAAGGGTTGGGAAAATGAGGTAAAATTATTCGTAGGAAACAGTGCATTAAATTGGGTTACGTTCTGAAGGAGAAAAAAATATGTTTCAAATCTTTCAATTGTTTTACATACACCGCATTAAATTGGGTTATGTTCTGAAGGAGAAAAAAAAAAATACATTGAAGATCTTTCAATTGTTTTATAGTTGAAGAATAATGAAACAATGTTCCAGCAATTATTTGGAAAAGTCTGATAGGACGCCTACGAACGTATCCGTCGACAGTCTACAGATTTTCCTCGAAACAACCATACAATTTTCACCAATCACCCTTGGGACAAAAAAGTAAAAATTCTCATAACTTGACTATATCATTTATCAAGTGTTGAGTTGGTTTACATATGCTCTGATGCACACCACTTTTACACATGCAATGTACACGACACCACAAATGCAAGCAAAAGCTTGCAAACTCATCCTCTATGGATACACATTTACATACAAACTTGTGTGCAGTACAATTCCCTTGCGAATAGCTTTTTACTTTGTCCAAATTGAACAAAAATAAGATTTTGTATAATTTCCATCAAGTAACTTGTAATACCATGAACAAAAAAAATATGCTGTTATAAGTCACTTGTAATAGCATAGTGGAAACAATTTCCTCCACTCTAAAATCTAAGGAGATACAAATTGGCCTAACGATCAACGGATAGAAGAATGGATTCGGCTATTTCGAGTTCAAACTCTGATCGAGGCAGTTTGTGTCCACTTTACTCTAATGCCCTGGAAAAAGACATCAATTCATGCCTTCTCACCCTACTTATGGGTAAATAGAAAGAAATAGTAAGGTAGAATCAGCTCTCTAGCTATAGTTGGCAACCAGTCTAGGAAAGAAACAACTCCGATTCCGAACCAGTCTGAAGAAGGATGGGTAGTGATGGGATATGGTTTTTGGAACTAGTTATACGATAAGGCTTGGTTTGGGGAACTAAGTATACGGTAAGGTTAGGTTTAGGGAACTAGGTGTGTGGTAATGTTTCTGTTAGCTGACATTGGACATACAAAAGACCTGGAAATTAGAAAATAGGTATACGCAGTACCCCTACTCATCTCCACTCCTCTATTATTTCAACCACTGGGTGTGGACATTGTCAGGCTGTCTTGCCCTTGACACACCCATGCTGAATTCATCAGTGGTGTATCAGGTAATAGGATATGAAAAAAAGCCCAAGAACATTTAGTCGCAGTTTTTAATGCAATTCTTTTAAACAGAACTAATGACAAAGAATAAATTCCTCAATTGAAGTTTCAAGTTTTCTTAAATTTCATGAGATAATGTTCAAAGAAGAAATTCCTGAGTAAAAAAATTCTGAAGAAAAAGCTGACATCAAAATATCTTTTTATTATTTGCCTCATCAGATTATTCTGCGTAATTTTTGGCATAACTCATGGTGATAGTGGTCCTGTTTGGAATTCGGCTGATGAATGGAGCAGAGAAAATAAGAGAAAACCATCAGTTTTATTCAAGAAAAATCTGAGATGCCTATATTTAGTGGAGGGACATGAGTTTGAGTCTTACCAAGAGCTAATTCTTCAGTTCCAGTCCACACTGTTTACTCCTTGCTGGAAGTAGCCTATTGGAGCAGAGTTCTGATAAAAGGCAACTGAAAAAAAAAATGAGATTGAAGGTAAATAGTTGTCTAAAAATTGATAATAATGATTCGCAATACCTGTACCTTGGATATATGGATCACCAAAGCATAAGTGTGTACCACTTGTCTAATAAAATCATGTAAAACTGTGTAAAAAATTATGAAAAAATGTCTTTTATCTAGATTTATCTGAAAAAATAGATCCTCTTTCAAAAGTGATTTTAAATGGATCTAGAATGATCATAGTGACCCCCAAAAGCATTTTTTTGAAAAAACAGAAAAAAAAGTTTACAGAGGATCTCTGTTGGTGTACTCATGCAAATTTTCAAGGTTGTAGCCCCCTAAATGTGACCAGGAGTGCCCAGAGACACAAAAAAAACAGACTCATGGACGCTCAAAAAAAGAAGAGTCTGTAACCCACTTGAATGGTTTGTCAGCCATTTGTCAGGCTACGGTGCTTCGATATTTCATCTAATATAACAAATAATAGAAATTTTTATTGTCATGCTATTAGATTTTGGAATTATATGCTATGTTCATCCGGATAGAAATATCTTATACAGTATGTGATCAATTGTAGTTATTAAAGTTCATCTCTGCATATCGGAAAGGTCAACTATATATGTTGACAATATGTTCTTTCAAGAGATGTAATGGATTTTCATTAGGTAAATTTTACCAGATTCCAAATAACAAAGGTTTTTTTAAAAGCATGAAGAGGAGATCTGAAGAACAGACAGGAATGTTTCAAGATAAAAAAAGAAACATTGCAGAAGTTTTTGTTTTTTTTTTCTACCTAATAACCATTTTTTTTTTTTACCTTCAGCATTTTGCAGGCAACTTTGTTTACTGAGCAAAATGTTTGTCGTTTCACTGCAGGCAACTCTGATTGCCGAATAATAGGGTATCTGAATCCCACGGTTGTGCTATCATGTCAATTCCATGCCAATTTCAGTTATAGATTAACAGACAAACAAGTTACAGACTTTCAAAGCACAAAATTTTGGCACCTTTGAGAAAGAATGTTGAGTGTTAAAGGTTCATAAATATTGCTGGAAATGCTCTCTATGCAACAACTTGGGCTGGGAACCAAACAGAAAGAGATTTTCATCACAAGATTGATTTGTGGGGAAGATATTTCATATCAAATCACCGTGGGCCCTGTGAATGGCCAGACTGATCGACTAGCCAAGTGGGCTACAAATTTTTCCCTCTTTGCTTGTGTATGTGTGTGCATGTGTGTGTGTGTGTGTGTGTGTGTTTGTGTGTGTGTTTTTGTATGTTTGGTTATGTTTTGGGGGCTACAACCCAATTTGGTATATGAATACATTTTTCTAACAAGATACAGTGGATTTTCTTTGTGTAAATGTTACCAGGTTCCAAATAACAAAGTTTCTTTTTAAAACATGAAGAGATCTCATCTGATAAAGAGACTGGACTAAAAATTTGTTAGAGTACATAACCAGAGACAATCTAATAACATTTTGTTTTTTTTTTCTCAAAAAGCATTTTTTTTTTTGTCTGTATGTTCATTTTGGACCAACAATGCCCAATTATTGTCCTGGTATTTTTTTTCAGGTACATGCACGGGGTATGGAGATTCATTTAAGTGAATACAGATATCAAATTGTTTTTTCCATAGAAATCTCTTCCACTTCCTTTTTAAGCAAACTTTTCAAGAATTATACAAACTTTTATCCCTGATTCATAAGCACTAACAAGTTCATATCATAGCATGAACTTTGCACAATCAATTCATGTATATCTACGATGGAGGGGAGGTAACTGTAAAGAAATTCCTGGATCCTCCCCCAAATTTAATTGATTCTTCTTAAGCTCATACCCAAACCTTCCAGGGAATGCCATTGAAATCGAGAAATTTGGGTGATATTATATGAACAAACAAATGTTGATATATAAATGTATCAGAAAAAAAAAACAAAAAAAAATATTCTGCTGATTTAACATTCCTTCTTGAATTTTTGCAGACAATGTTTTTTTTTTTCTGATTTTCAAACGATTTATCTTCTCTTGGGAACTCAATAATAAAGTAGAATTTTTTTCAGAGAAAATATATTTATAAAAGTTAGTTAATCGCTTTAGACAAACTTTGAATTACAATGTCTCTGATGGGATAGACCACTTCTAAAAATCTATAAATCCAGATTAATCTGGGCTCCTTCGAGTCTACCTGAAAAACATAATTCTATTTTCCAGAGCATGAATCATGGAATAAAACATTCGACTTCATGAGTCTTAATAGAATCCATTCCATCATATCAGAACATTAAAGGATTTCGCACTTTAAAAATGTACATTCCAGAAATTTTATAATGAAAAATGTCAAATTCATATCTCTGGACAGGAATCAAAAGACCCATGTCAAAAAAAAGAAAATAAGTATAGAAAAGATGAGATTGATTTTTAAAATATTTCCTTTGATATTTGTAAACTACAAACATCCAAGAGATTATTCATAAATGTATCATCATTCTCCGCTAATACCCTCATAGTGTGTGAGTCAAGGGCTTAGGTAGGTTGAGGCAATCGTTAACAAGACCCACTTCAAGCTTGCTAGGCCTGTTGAAGCTTCATTCTACTTCCAGCACCTTGTATTCCCCAATGGTCACTCATCTAAGTACTGACCAGGCTCGTGGCAATCTTATGGGAACTGGTGTATCCGACGTGATTTTTCCATAGACCCTTAGCCTCTGAGAAAGTTCCCTAAATCCTGGGTCCTTGTGGAGATTGCTCAGCAGAGAGGCATTGAGTACCATTTTCAAAATCTTTGGTATGATATGGCAATGGATCTAACCACATGCTACCAAACCAGAGGCAAGTACTTTACCACTGGGCCAATATGATTTGTAAATAAAAAGGTTATCCAGCTTTAAAAACATTATTTCCTAAATTTTTATAATGTATGGTGACAACTAAAGATCTCAGTAAGGAAATCAAAAACTGATGAAATTTCATTTTGAAAATTTTTGTCTGTTACATTTCATTGTAAGATGCTGGGTGGCCAAGCGGGTGAGAGCTCAGAGAATGGACTCAGGTGTGCTAAGTTCAAAATCTGTCTGAGATACTCTGTGTTTACTTCACACTAATGTCCTTGGGAAAGACACGAATCCATCACTCTCTCTCTCTCTCTGGCTATGGGTATAATAGAGTGCGGAGATCTCTCTTTGCCTCTATGTATATTCACATATCAAACGAATCAGATGAGAAGTGATGTGACTTGTGGAGCTAGGCAGCCACGGCTAAAGCCATAACCAATGTAAAGGTACTGCTTACTCACTGTATATTTTTTGAGCAATAATCTTAGATCTAATGCAACTGATAATTTGAAGGATACCAAAAAGGACATTTCTACAACAATATTTTTCAAATTTAATTCTTATTATGGGATGAAGTATGGTAACGTTGTTATAATAATAATTTTGGCCATGGACTCACTATTTTTTTTTTCCAATTGCACTGTTTAATTGTTGCTACAGAACTAAAGCCTGATTCAAAGTTGTAATAAAAAGCAACTGAATTTTAGGATGACAGTAAAACTAAAACTGGTCAAAATTGATTATAATGGCATTACTAATCACTCATCATCCATTGTTTTATATCTATACTTTGACTGGAAAATATAAAAAATATATTTCATCATCATCAGTCTTTCAACGTCTGTAGTTTGACATAGACCTTCACCAGGATTTGCCACACCTCTCTATCATGGGCATTGTGGAGCCAGTACTTTCTGAACTTGTCTAGCTTGTCTCTCCGTCTAATATTCTGTCGGCCTCGGTTGCGCATGTGATCTTGGGGGATCCATTTCGTGAGTCGTGATGCCCATCAGTTGTCCACCATTCTTGCAACATGGCCAGCCCATTGCCATTTGAGTTTTTTAATGTATTCTATGATGTCCCTGACTTTTGTCTTTTCTCGGATGTACTGTACTGTCTTGTGGTCTCTCCAAGTGAGGCCCAGCATAATTCTTTCATGTGCTCGTTGCACGTGCAAAACATATATTTACTCACAGATTAATGCGTAATTAATGTGTAGTCATGTCCCTGGAGAAAAATAAGATTTGGTTCGAGATTATCAGCCAATAAATTTTTGTTATTTGAGAGAAATCAAATATGAAACAATAGAACAAGAAATATTTATCCGTTCAGTATTGATCATATATTCCAATTCTATAGACAGTGTCATTTTTTTTTAGACTCTTGGAATAAGTGACCATTGTTTTCAACCAATTCATTATAATTAGTAATTATCATAAGTAGAGGGAAATATTTCCTTTGATATTTTTTTGTACAACTATTCTAGATCTAAGAGATTTTATGACAGACAGCTTGAAGAATTCCAAAAAGGACAATTCTAATCGTTCTTCAACCAGTGTTTTATATTTATTCTCTAAGTGGGAATTATAAAAATATATTTACTCTTGAATTAATGCTGTTGTCTGTATAAAAAATTATTTCGAAGAAAAATGAGAGTTAATTCTGGATTATTAGCCAATGTATTTTTCGTCGTTTTAGTGAAATCATATCAGACGCAAAGGAAAGAGACATATTTATACATTCGAATTTATCAATTATTTCAGTTTTATGGATGATATAATTTTTTTTTGAATGTCTAGATAAGAGACCATCATTTTCAACCAATTTTGTTTAGTTAATAGATATATAAGTAGAATAAAACTTTCCCTTTGATATTTTCCTGCAACAGTTTTAGATCTGAGTATCGACTAATAAATATATTTTTGCCAAATGAAATCATATCAGAGACAATGGAACAATCGCTATTTATTAATTCAGAATTTATCAAATATTTTAGTTTTATGGATGATATCATTTTCTGTGAGTGTCTGAATAAGCGATCATTTTCAACTAATTTAGTATAGTTATTAATGATTATAAGTGAAAAGAAAGATTTCTCTTTGATCTTTTTATATAACAATTCTAGAATAAAGGGGTTGCATAATGGATAGTTTGAAAAATTTCCCAAAAGGACATTTCTAAATACTCTTCATTCATTGTTTTGTATTTTTTCTTAGGCTGGAATCAAAATACATTTGAAATATTCCCTATGTTTGTAAAAATGTCTTTGAGGAAGAATTAGATTAAATTTTGGATTATTAACCAATTAGTATAGTATCTAGAAAGTGACAGGATTATTGATTAATCGATAAATTATAGAATTGATGGCTTGGCTCTGCAAACAAAGACTCTTTGGAAGAGTAGTCCATAGCTGTAGGACCATAGACACAAGGGTTTGTGTGTGGAATTACTCTCCAGCCTGAACAATGGAGTTTTGTAAGAATATCATAAACTTGAAACTCTTTTGAATATTCTAGAAAATGCCAGCATTTGGATAAATAGCATTCGACTGATATCATCAAAATTCCTGGATCTGTCAGTAATATTTTCAGTTGAAAAAAACTTCTTATCAAGCAAACAGTTATTTGATTTAATTTCCCTTTATTTATGCTTAGAATTGACTTGCTTTTTTTATCATGGATTTTCTGAAGCTTTGAATTGGAAAAAAAACTCAATGTATGTTTAAGGTGGAGAACAGTTTGCCCAGAGTCTACACCTCTCTTTAAACCAATGGTTGGAACCCTGTGGTCCACCAAAGTGGAACAAATCAGAGCAGGGCCTGTAGGTCATAAGTTTGACAGTGTCCTTCTCCTGATAAATGAAAGATAGCTAGTCTGCCTCCCCTTTGCGGGAATATTCTGACAGTATGGTTGCCCTGTGGTTAAGACCATGAGACATGAACATTCTGTTATAAATTAATATGAATATATTTTATGCAAACAAATGTATACTTCATCATCATCATTAGTCTTCCAACATCTGTCGTTGAACATAGACCTTCCCCAGGATTTGCCACACTTCTCTATCATGGGCGTCACGGAGCCAGTACTTTCTGAATTTGTCTAGCTCGTCTCTCCATCTAATATTCTGCCAGCCTCGGTTCTGCTTGTTTTCTCAGGGGGTCCATATCGCGAGTCGCAATGTCCACCAGTTGTCCGCTATTCATGCAACATGGCCAGCCCACTGCCATTTGAGATTTTTAATGGATTCTATGATGTCCCTGACTCTTGTCTTTTCCCGGATGTACTGTGTTGTCTTGTGGTCTCTCCATGTGAGGCCCAACATAATTTTTTCGTGTGCACATTGCATAGTTCTCAATTTGCGGATCTGTCTCTTGGTTAGGTTCCATGGTTCAGCTCCATAAGTGACTATTGGGAGGATGCATTGGTTATACACCCTTCTTTTTAGGATTAATGGGATCTTCTTATTTTTGAAGGTTGAGCTTGCTCTGCCAAAGGCTTGGCATCCAAGTATGATTTTCCGCTTGATTTCTTCTTCTTTTGAGAGTCTCATGGATATTTGTTGTCCTTGGTAAATGTAGTGATCTACTTTCCCCAGTTCTGTCTTGGATTATGACCTCAGTGATTTTATCTCCAATGTGGTTGTTGCACATGATCTTCATCTTGCTGAAGCTCATGTGTAGACTGACTTTCTTGCTCTCTTCATTTAGTTTGTCTATCATTAGTTGGAGGTCGTGTAGGTTCTCTGCGAAAAGGGCAATGTCGTCTGCAAATTTGAGGTTGCTCAGATACTGGCCATCTTTTCTAATCCCTTTCCTCTCCCAGTCTAGTCTTCTGAAGATCATCTCGAGGCAGCCAGTGAAGAGTTTATGAGGTATGCTTACTTTGAATCAAATATATGTCTGTGTCGATTCTCTGCAACTTCTCATAATATCTGTTTTTGGAAAATTCAAAAACGATAAGACAACAGATATTGGTAAAAAAATTAATTTCTTTTATTCTTATGAGAAAGATAACAATTCTATTCATGTAAAATCTGAGATGCCGGTATTTGTTTTCTCTCCTACTTTTAAGACATCAGGTCAAGTAGCAAGTTACTCAAAATCTTTACTGATTACTTCACTTTGTAGAATGCTTGTATTGTATTGAAACATGCCAGTGTAGTTTTATCAAGCACGACAGATAAGCTGTGCCCAAATCATCTCGAAACAATTGTTAAGTTTACATATTTGCACAAGCACTTGGTATGTGCATACTTTTGTCTCGGGGGAAAAAATTGTGAAACATGAGATATTTGCATACACAGATTACTAAAAATCTGAGGGAATAATAATACCTGGCATAAATGGATTGTCGTAGTCTACATGTGTAACAGAGTTAATCTAAAAAACTTAACTAAAATTACCTGAAAAAATAGATCTTTTATCTAAAATTATCCTAAAAAAATACCAGCCCAGAATTCAAGTGTTGTTGGTCATCCTCGACACTCTAAAAAGCATTTTTTTCATTTAAAAAAGCAACTTTTATGGCTAGAAGTGTACTCAGGTCGAATCTTCAAGGTTGTAGCCCTAAAAATTTGACCAGGGTCACCGTATAAACACACACACAAACAGATGAGCAAAGATAGAAGAATCTGTAGCCCACTCAGCTCGTTGGTCAGACCAGCAATATGCGAAGTTATAGTGATTTGATAGTGGTCCATAGACGTAAGGAATTTATCTAGAAGCTTTCATCTTTTATACTTTGAGCTGAACCTCGCCCAAAGTAGCTTACAGTAAAGGCTGTATACAATCAATTCTTTAGTTGCATTGTGGTAAGTATCCATAACTGTCATGGAGGAGACTAATGTGTCAAGTCTACTGGCATTCAAGTGCAATCAGTTTCCACATGTGTATGAAATAAAAACTATAAACATTCATCAACATTGGCTCAAATGAATTATGCTTAAAGTGGCACTACTGCACCAAAAATGGATTTGCCTCCGAAAGACAAAGAAATAAGTGTTTGAAGAGTTCTAAATCTTTCTCAGCCCTTCTCATTAAAGTTAGTCCATTTTATTACCTCTGAAGTATATATATTCACTAGTATCTGTCTGCTTGTCTGTCTGTCTGTAAGTCTGAGTTGCGGTCACGCAATATTTCCAAAAGTTCTCATTGAACTTCAAGGAAAAATTGAAAAATTGATTGAATTCTAGCTGGATCCAGGATTATTCATTGTTACCCCAATCCCCTGTTGCTATTTGTCCACACAATATTGCCAAAAGTTCTCAATGGATTTCAATGATATTTTGTGCTATGCTTGGTCATAGGTTAGAGAAGAATTGATTGAGTTCTCTTACAGCTACTTTCCCTTCGTTTTAGCTACGTATGAACTGGTTTTCATTCAGTTTTTTAGTGACAATGGTATTGGCAGAGGTATTCACTCTCTGAGTGCCTTCTAGTTTTCTCATACAATTCAAAATAACTGAAGCTGCATATTAATCATTAGGTAACCATCGCATGTCTACGAATGAACCAAGCTCTTATTAGTCTCCATGCCCTCTGGCAATTAAATGGAATCTTTTGTAACAAAATTTTGTGAATACTGCAGAGATCTATTTTGTATATTGCGTTATTTCAAACCAGTATGAAATTATAAATGTGCCAGTGACAATAATGACGACAGGTCTGGTTAGACAATCAATAGAAACCTCCACATGACCAATGTCTTTTGGCCACATGCCATGTTCGAGGTGATCAACAGAGAAATAGGAAAAAAAGAGTGCTCAATGAATAAGTTACTCCTCAGAGCAGTGATCACTGAAAAAGCCAAAATTATCTCCAAATAAGCAGACACAGACTAAGGGTATCGATCTAGGATAAACTTACATTGTAAATTATCCCCCTTCCGCACATAAAACTTTTTAGGGGGGGGTTAAAAAAAAATGTTTTTTTATAGATATATCAAGGAGTAGTTTTTGAATTTTCAGCCTGTTTTCATGCATATTATATAACATAACTAGCCAGACAGTCAGACCTGGTTGAAAACTGACGGAAACCTATGTTGACAGTTTCGGTGACAGTTTGTGGTTGACAGTTTCTGATTTCTGGGAGTATTGATCTTCGTCTTGGAGCAGGCATGAAAAATGTTTTGAATTTAATAAGAATGGAAATTATTTTGAAAAGTCCATTTCTTGTAGACAGACTGAATTTCTCATTATTATAGTTGATTGTGACCATTCATACGAAATTCCTAAAGGATATAAATTCTATTCAGAGATCTCAGCCATGTTGAATACAGATTTCTTAAAAAGACAGAAAATTTTTGCAAAATCATTAACACTTTCAATGCAACTCGTGTTTTACAGTTATACTCGGGAGGTCAGGTAAATTTCAGCTTTGTTAGCTGCGTTGCTGAGAGTGTGCAAGATAAAGGGCATTCTGCCGAGCACAAAGAACTTTATTCGACCAAAATCTGCTCATTAGATCGAAAGTTATAAAAGTTTAAAGTTGCGATTTTAAAAAAAAAATCTAGATATTCATGCAATGGAATCTTGCATTTCCACATGGTCCAAAATAGAGAAACGATGCACAAAGAAAATCCTTTTACAGCAAAATTTTCCCACTATCTGGAATGAACTTAGGGAGAAATAGGTATATTACTCTGCGGGATTCATATTTCATATTAATATTTTTGTAAGACCCATGTTTCCAAGGCAACCATTCCTATGGCTTATCAGTCGAACAGGTTTAGTGCAGTAGAACATAGATTTTGAGCTGTGTTGCCAATTTAGCTTTTTGGGAACTAATTTTAGCCTTTTTTTTTTCCTTGCTTAGCCACAAATTCCGTATCTTGCTTCTAACTTCAAATCTTCCATTAAATGATATTTATATTAATTTTACAATCGAAATATTGGCCCCAGTCATAGCAGTTGTAATATCATCACAGGTTGAGATACTGTTGATGTTTACGGAGGCCCTGGCCGTCATAATTGAAGGGGCTAAATTTTGATCCTGAAACAGCTGGATTGGTATCACTGGAACAGAGCAGTGAGATTCAAAGCTGGCATTGGTGAAACTCTCTGACCCCCTAACTTCTTAAATGGATTTGATGATGATGCCGAGGAGACAGAAGCAATTCAGAACTAAGCATAGAGAATTCAGATCAAAAGATATTTCCATTATTTTAACATGCCCCTCTCCTCTGAGAGCCAACTACACCATGATGTCTCACTAAAACCTTCGTCAAAACATCATTATCTACCATGTTTTGGAATGATAAACATCAGT